>JARACY010002396.1:0-43279 GCA_029255725.1 Scrobipalpa atriplicella | reverse complement strand
ATAGAGGGGGATGAAAAGTAGAGTGTATCACTCGGGAGCAAAAATATTTTTGGCTCGGGCGACGTACTTTGAATCCCTCGCTACGTTCAGGATTCTACTTTAGAATCCCTCGCTACGCTCGGGATTCTACTCTAGAATCCCTCACTTCGCTCTGGATTCAAAAAAACGCCCTCGCCTTAAAAATATTATTTTACTCCCACGTAATAAAATCTACTATTGTTTCCTTGGAATACTTTGCATACTACTTACAATTCTATTTACAATATGACTCTACAATTAGACCAAACATTTATTAGGGTGACTCATAAGAAAATAGTTACCAACCCATGGTTATCAATAACAAAGATGGAAATTTGATTAGTTATAATCATAATCTCAATATTGCTTATTAGGTAGTACTGGATAAGTGGCTAATAATTGTGATCACTTTTAATAATAATATGTTATTACATAATATAATTTGATAAAATTTATATGATAGGAAAGATGCATACTTGGGCCCGTATTTGTAAACAACAGTTCTTGAGACTGACAGAGTTTGAGTTCGTATTAACGTAATTTCAGTACAAAATGGCCTGTCAAATCTATACTTAATATTGCTCAAATCTTGAGATCGCTTCAAAAAAACTTGCATCATTTACGTACAAGAAAAAGTCGCTACTTAACTCTACCCTAAGCATAAGAAATGCGTTCTCATTTTACTTTCATTAAAAGAGGATTATAAAAGCTATAATTTCCGTACATTTTCTACACTGGAACTAATATTAATATCTCGTCTCGGTACCAGCTGGTACACTCAGCTGCTTAAAGCCTTTGTGTACTAATACTAAATTTAACCTTAGTTTAGGTACAGAGACAACTTAAGAATTCGTCATCTTCATCATCATATTTTTTATTCATTATAGGTATACATGGATCTTACGGGCTAGTTATAATAATAATAGGTATACAACATCACGCTTACCTGTTACTGTCAGGGGTAGTTAAAGCGTTAAAGGATCAAACTTGTGTAATGGAATTTGCTCTGGAAACAGGTTTTCATCATTTATTGCTGAAAAGTCTATATACCTATTTATTGCTGTAAATCTTCATACTACAAAACATTTTCGCACAAACTTCTATAGCACGGTAATAGTTAGTGCTATTCCCTCTCTTTCACACTCGTCAGGTTAGTATTGAAGGAGGGATGCTTTCAATAAGTATATTTTTCTTTATGGTACGTAATTATGTCTTTCAGTACTCCTCGCCAAACATGCTCGCACGTAGTTTATAGTTTGATAGTCGTTATATAGTTTGATGGCGATCCTTTGGCAAACATTACCACTTATATCCTCTTAAGGTTTAAGTGCAGTGGTAGTCGACTGTGCTGCTATTCTACCTAGACGAGTTGAGGAGAATGTCTGCCGCGGTTTTAATAAAGACGGCTACAAATTGCCACCTGCCGTAATACTGTTATGCAGAAAGCCAGTATTTAGAGAATGAGACGAATTTCCTTCTTACTAACAGGATATGAGATAGGTACTTTTCTACAAAATAATGTTATAATAGGAGCTGCTCTTTCCAGCCAGACACAATGCATGTAACCTATAAGCAAAGATAAAGGGTTGATTTCGTTACGTTGGCTTTATAAGCCGCCAGTTTTGGTCACGTCATTATATTCACTATATAATACTTCGGATTCTGTCCGAAATGCCCTCAATTTTTGTCAGACATGACAAACGTAAAATTGTGTCCTTCAAGTCAAAGATATTTTACTCGCTGGAATATGACACTACATTCAAACAAATGCTTAAGACTTGTTTTAATCAAAAGTTATTTGATCCTTAATGATGATATGGGTAAAGTGTGCAAACTTCAAATTGACTTGACATGGTGCATTTTTACGTCATTTTATTTTTAGGATACCTACTTTGTAACAGATTGAGTTAACTTGTATATCTATGGAGTTAACCTTATTAAAAGTGTTATTTGGAAAAATAAAGCCTTTTAAATCAGTCTATCTTCAAGTTCCTATTGTAACATTATATCCTACGAGCCTATGAGTACCTTTTGCATAATATCATGTCAATCGCCGAAGTGCAAACTATTTGATTTATGCCTGAATACATTACAACTGTTCAAGCAATATCGAAGCTCCCTATGGGGGTCTATATGACCCACTAACTAGAATAGACCCCCTCTGGGAATCGGGGGTCTGAAACTCGCATAAATTACTGGTCTCTTAATTAAACAGTGTTCATAAATAGGTCCTATAGTCTCGTAACAATAGTTAGCTGATGATTTTCATTAGATAATGGAAGAGATAAAAGATTTGAGAATGAAATCTAAGGAGACTTGGTAATGATGAGGATATATTTGAACTTACGAATACTTATAATAACTATAATTACTTTACCAGGGATTTAATTACTATAACATAAATGGGCATAAATCGCTCAATTTCGTATTGAAAATAAAAATAAATAAACTTCAAATCAAATTAGATCTAAGTATGACTCCGTGCATATATAAAAGTTCAAGTGAGTGGGCGGTTTGAAAAGTTACTCTGATATTAACCTAACTCCAAGCTTAGAAGCACAGTATTTAGGTAACATGTTAAACTATAACTCGCTTGCATAAAATGTTTGCCGCTTGTATTACTAGTACGTAGTACTTTTGCTTAAGTAATCATTAAAACGGTTTAGAGTTGTATGCAAACAGTGTTCATGTAGCCATACTCGTTTATTTTATACCAATATTAGCTCTCTCCTCACAGGGTTTGGTTGAGAGTATTTACGCTGCTTATTTTACCTTGTTGGTTTTTTCATAGTTAAAAAAAAACGAAAAATTGTGTATGTCAATTTCAGATTTAAAAGGAACTCTCTTTAGAATCGTTTTATCTCCTTTTTTAAAATTGTAAAATCAATATTGTGATTTTTTTAATGTAATTGAATACTTTTAGTATTTGTGACTTGGCTAAGTGACTATTATTAATTATACATACCCTCAAAATATCTAAACTTCATTAAAATGACCTTATATAATAGAAAATGACCTGTAATTTAAATTATCAATAAACATTATGTCTATCTATATCTTATGTAGCTGTAAACTGTCTTAGTACCTAAAGCAAATAAAGGAAGGATACAATTTATGCCAGCCAATCTAAACTAACACTTTCTATTTGGTCAAGGTTACGTATAAATGAGACGGTGACAAAACCTCTTATTAACCTTTGTCACAGAATATATAATAGCTTTGTACTGAGCGAAGGACAGACAGACATTCAGTTTCTAGGAATTTTCATTAGTTTAAGAATGGGTAACTAGAATGACTAAAGGACGGTTCACATTATGCAAGTGAAATGTGACAGTTAGTTAATTTAGTTAAACAGTCAGTTTAGTTAGTGGTTGATACTCGAAAAACAACAAGTACCTATTAATAAAATTTTAACGAAAAAAAAAAACTTGGAATCTAAAAACAGTTTGCACGGTTCAATTTAACAGTCGTGAATGTCGTAATGAAATTATTCAAATTTTTTTTTTTGTTTTGTTTCAGGTAATTGCTTTATCTCACATCTACATCAATTTGTTGCAACTGATAGCAAACGTACCAACAATATTACAAGAATGTAACATTATACACGGTAAATATTTCGTATCTCGTTAAGTGAAACTATAACATGTCATAAAAATTGTTATGGTGTTGGTGATACGTGCCACATGCCAGACAATCATCCACATACACAGCATAACATACCTGGCAATAACATTAGCATTAAAATGTACTAACATAACATCACGCCTGTGTCCGTACCGGGAAGGCAGACCATTCGGTTCACGAAATTGAGGAAATTTACAGAATGGAGGGTATTTTCTGTAATCACTTCTTTGAAATGAAACTCTCAATTAACAACCTCTACCGGCTTTTATTATTTTCCTGCTGGACAAGGACCGGTTACTACATTTGAAACCAGCAGCTCTCTTTCCGGACAAACTGTCAAAGCTAAGCTATCAAAGCTAGCCATTTTTCGTATTGAATTGTAGATTACTACGGTAATAACAATTACTAAGCCTTTGACGCTTTGTCTACCACGTAACAGATATAAGCATGATTTTACTTATGCATTAACAATTTTAACTGTTGAAACCACTATTAATATGTCTCAAAGTGCCCGAATAGGAACGTATAGAATCTATTAGATTTACGTAGGTTAGGTATATAATTTATACTATGGATATTTCTTTACCTGCTCAATGACGTAACCTGTTGCGAACTATTCAAGTTTAAGGTTGCGCGGGCGGCGACATTGGCTGATCGTTCATGGTCATGGTCATTGGCGAAAACTGCCTCCATGGTCTAGTGGTGTTGTACTCTAGAACCCGTGGTCGAAGGTTCGATTTCCACGGAAGACACACCGAAGTTGATAATTTTAATAACAAAAAAAAAATTTACCTGCTTCCTCAAATTCATTTTTCTACAAAAATGTGTAAATTATTTTCATAGTAAAGATGTCTATTTTTCAGTAAATTTAAAGCATTGAATTTGAGACTGGACGAATTTTAAACTCAAAATGAAGAGTTAATTCAATTTAAAACGATAATTAGACAGAACAGCGGAATTTAAGAAAATTAACAGTCAGTTATAACTTTTGTTAACTTTCATTTAGCTTTTTGTGAAAAAATTAAAACCAATTATGGGCATCCCTTAAAAAAAAAATAACGTTTAAAAATTCAGTAAGTTTACGAATTCAGGAAATGGCGGGTTTCTCCAGGGGATTGTTAATTATTCATTCGCTTCATAATACCATCGTCTAATTTTAATTAAAATCATCTTCGAGAGCTACTTAAGCTCCTTAAGTGAGGTTGTGGGTCTGATTCCCGTTAACTTTACCCAAAGTCAAATAATTAAGACGTTCTTTTATTAAAAAAAATGCAGTTAATCACTTGATTGACAGAAGGTTGCTTTCGTGTTTCAGACAGGGGCACTTTAAACCAGTCAATCATATAATTACGTACCTAGTACTTCGTCGGGTAATCCTAACCAAACTAACAAATTTATAAACAGACCTCGCGAAAATCGAATCTACAACCCTCTACTTGAGAGCCCAAAACCAGACCGGTACACACGGCGAAAGTTTTTATCCCGATGTCGCGAACACATTCCAATTCGCTCAAAACGCGCGCTCACAATCAATCAGCGCGGAAATGAAATTCCCCGGGTGGGAAAGGTCAAGTTCACTCTCACAATGTGACCTTGAACTTGTATAGGTGTGACAAAGTTTTAAGATGGATTTCATTTACCTACATGACGTAAAGTGGAAAGTTTTTTGTTGATTTCCATTTATTGGAAGTTTTTGCGACTGATGTCTTGTGTTGTGGTTTTCCTTCCTTAAGTTTAAGTTTTTTTTCGTAAAAAGGTGGGGGCATTTCCCAAATCTAAAGTTTAATCATGATGCATAAGGATAGTGCATTTTTCCTTGTATCCAAACTGTTCGATTTATTTTTATATGTGAGGTCTCTTCCTACTTTTTGATAAAAATATATAAGATGCAGAGATAAGTAAACTTAACTATGCACAAATAATTAATAACCATTTTCAACTTTTTATAAATAATAATAAATAAATCATTTTATTTCAGGCAATATTTACATTAGCAGATGTTAAATAATGTAAACAGAGGCCCATAGTCAAGAGTTGTTGATTTTTTATCAATGTTATCATCAATATAGCCTTCAGCATCATAATCATAGTAATTTGACGATGTAAAATTATAACAACTTTGATAAAATCATATAATCGCATTCGACATAACACCATATTTATCAATGTTATTTACAAAGGACTGCAGAAATGACTAGAAAATATCATGGCTTTTGTATTTTAAATTCAAGGTCTCACTAACAAGAATAAACTATAACAATCTGTCAAATTACTACAGTGTATATCACTTTTACATACAGGGTGTAAGAAGTTAATATTTACTTTTCAGATTGGCTCCTAATCCTTTCCAAAAACGGAAAACAAGAAGGCGTTCATATGTGAACGTATTTTTTTTAAATCTTTCTTTTATGAGTTAGAATAGCATCACACAAAGGCAGCATTTTACGTTAACGAAACTGAACAACTTTTACAAAAACATCTTTCAGAAAACGGAATAAAAAATGGCGTCCCCACACATTATGTCTGATCGAAGTGGTAATTTTGTATGAGACAAGACCACCATTCTTTCCTCAAAAATAAAAATCCATGTAAATGTTGTTCAGTTTCGTTGACTGAGCAAACCCTATACAGTTTTCAATAAACTGTCCTTCAGGCGTGATAATTTTTGCGACTTATAAAACTACCACCCTGTATAACAAATACATGGTGTGCACCGACTGTGTCCTCATTAAACATTGTCAACGGGCGTCCTTGCACTTGACAAACAGCCACGTTCCAGCCGTATTGTCAAGTAATTACGCGCGAAACAGCCGGAACTGATGCGCGCGCGCAGGCGACAGTGACGCCATCTATTGGTAGAATTGAAAGACATACATAACATACATACAGTTACGCCTGAATGCATTATGGGGTAGGCAGAGGGTCAACAGTCTAGAAAGAGGCGTCACGTCTAATAATTTTTGAAGGTCATTTCAGATATGAGCGTATTATTGCTGTAGTAACAGGTTGTCAGCCTTTTGTCTAAATTTTTAACCCTTCAAATATCTCTTTTAACTACCTTTACAATAATATAGTTCGACATGGTTCAACCAATCCTAAGAGAATTGCAGCTACAGTTTTTACAAAATCCTTGGCTCGTCTAAAAAAATTGGGACTCAACCCCTAACGGGCGAGATTTGCATGTGTTACCAGCCCCAATTTGTCAGTAATGGAGGCGATCAGTCTCTCCTAGAGATGGCTATTTGTGACCCCAACCCACAGACCTAGATAAGAGTAGATTCCGGAAAACGACTTATGTCGCGTCGCGTGTAGTGTAGGTACAAAATAAGTACTCCGGCTGAATTCTTCTTGGATCTTCTTTCGGTTGTTGCTTTCTTCTTATTCTTGTGTATTTGTGAGGACCAGTATTTAGCAAACAGCGACTAATGGCGTTGCTTCCTGATTGTTTAGTTAGAAGTGGACGAACTGATGAACCCTGAAATAAGTTTCTTTTACTGCCTAGCTTACTAGGTACGCCTATCTTTGAGATGATAGTCGTTACATAAACCATGTCAGAGAGGTGCTATATCTAGACTATCATCTCAAAGATAGGCGGTTGTGGTTACTGAAAGTTCTGTTGAGGTAAAATAGATTGTGGAAAATTTAGATTAAATAAAGTGTACCTATTATATTTCCTTTTGTATAAGTGCAGGTACGAAATAGTTACAGTCTTGCTGTCAGAGTCAGCGTACCGTGTTCTTCTCTAATTTAGGTCTGTGCCCCGACCCCTGACCTGAAGAGCCACGACCCATGGCTTTTGAACCCCAATTTGTGGCTAATGAGGTGCTTCCAATGGAAGTGTCGGACCGTGATTATTCCAGGAAATAAACAAACTGAAAACTATTTGTTTATGTAATTTTCTGTTCAAGAATACTAATAAACAAAATACACAGAATATTCAGATTTCTACCAAGTGCTTACACTCTGCTTCAGTACAAGCCCTCTTCGTTTATTACTTTTTAAACGTAATAAAATGTTAATTGATGCAGTTTCTAGCGTGGTAATGATGTGTCACGATAGATGGCACCGTAACGTGTGCACCGGAAGTGCATCAGGCGCGCAGTTGATAACATACGTCATCTCCGGGACAACATCTGATGGACGAGGCTTAATTCCGGAGTCAAGTTTGCAACGTTGCGTTGGGGCTGATTTTAGTTTCGGAGTGAATTTTGGGGTAAATCAAGGGTAAATTTAATCGGATTTCAGCACTTTCTGGTACATCTACCTTTCCAGGATTTGTGTTTTATGTTCGGCGCGGCCTTGTAATAGCCACGACTTTTTGAATCAATTTCTGACTCGCAACAGTTTTGAACATCCACATATTGGAGACGTACTTATATTTACTACCATAATATCCACGTCTCAATCAAACTTTCAATTTATCCCCACAATATCATCAGACAGACATCACAACTTCAATATACCAGGAGAACAGAAGCACAGAGCAGTAACAATACAATCAATCAGTGGGGCGATATGGAGCGGCGCCGACTGGTAATAACTTAGCGAGCAGCTGATGTCCGACACTACCACTCACAACAGCCAGAGATGGATGCCTTCTAGAAATGACTTTTCTGGGGTTTGACTTTTTTAAACTTGAAGTCTGGTAATCTGGACGCTTATTTGACAAGAAAACAATAAATTTCTTCAATTTTAAATTGTGTTTTGTCCATAATCGACACAGTCTACTATAGGAGTACAGAATGGTGTAAAGTAAAAGTTAAATCAATGTAGCAGAGAGGCCATCTAATCTGACTAGCAAACGTGACACAAAAAATACCCAAAGTTGAATGGTATGTGGAATATCGTTTTCAACGATGTAGAGTTTATGTTCCATGTGTACTGTGCAAATACCTATCCTTCACGCTAACACCATTGACAATTATCCTTTTCCTGTCTAGACGAATCCACTTTAAAACTTGTCGTTTTTTGTTTATTCGCTCCAACTTTATCTCACAAGTTTCCTCTGGCGTCCAAGTCACGTCCATCGACTTTATTTTAAAGCGATTCCATCAGTGAGCTAGATAGGACATACATAATAGAAGTGTAGCTGTCCGCTGTATCCAGCGGCTGTACGTCCTTAGCCACATCTGCGGGAGATTTGTTCGGTGCTGCAGCAGCTGCGAGTGTCTCTGCTAGAATACGGGATGAATACAGCGCAGACAGTGCTGAAAGATTGGATTAGGGCAACTTATTGATGTTACTCAGAAACAAATGCAGTTTGCTATGAAACTGGGCAGTGAGCATCAATTTTTTGTTCCCATTTGGATGGAAATGATAAAGTGGATTTCGAAGAGATTGATCACGAATCACAATTTACACAGTAATAATCCGAAAAATTGTGAGCTCTCAAATTTCACGAGTCATAGCCTCCTCAACGTTGGCAATTTTGACCGGAAATTCGCGCTTCGATCCGGCGTAATCTCGTCAATCCCTCACAACGACATAATGTATAGCAGAACAGACAATGATTGCCTGTATGGTCCAGTAGTCTATGGCTCCCGTTCCGAAGGTTTTTAATTCAATTCTCACTTTGGTGAATCAAATGCTATCAATTTTATGACCAGCGCTATCCATCGTCGTAAATATTTCCGATTTGAGCCTTTTAGAACTGTGAAATTAAGTCTCGTGGCAATTTAAGCTATAATAAATTATCAATGATGATAATGAAAAATGCCTTTCGTGGCATAGGTACACCTATAAAGACTCATAGGTATAACACATCGTAGCCGTGGTATACCTATACAGGTTGTGACAGAAAGGGTTTATACACCCTGAAGGATCTGCAATGATCCATGAAACTGAACAAGTTTTCCCAGGTCGAATCGAAATACTAAAGGTGGTGCTACCAGCTGATGAATTTAGTATGGAAGGTACATTTTTTTCGATTTTCGACCTAAGTATGTCCCTTGGAAAAATTTGTTTAGTTTCTGCATTAATTCATGGGCAAATTCACATCTTTCAGTGTGCTAACTTTCTGTTACACGTTGTTTATGCTACGTCATAAATGTCAACAAATCTGAAAATTGCACCCCTACGCTCATCGCGACGTATTTTAATATTCGTTGTGGTTGTGCACACAAAATGTCGTCTCTGCTGTAGGTTAAGGAAGCTCTCTGAATGGAGACTGGATGATTGAAAGAAATCGTAGATTCATACGCGGATTTGGGTTTGTAGGTCACTGTAAAGAGGCTTTTCTTCGCCGCACACATCTCTTCAATCATACCTACCTACAATCTACGTACTTACTTTAAATGCCGCCAAAACTATTTTGGTGGTTTTTAAAACGTTACTTGATGGGATTTTTGATAAGCGTACAACTTTCTCTGGAGATGTGGAGATCTATTCACGGCTACTGATTATTCTACCATAGCATATTTTTAAATACCACTTATAGGACTCATTATAATGACGTGCCCAAACTGCCTAATGAAGTCATCTTCCAAAAAATAGGACCATATTTTATTTTAAGAATGCCTCTACAAGTTTGTAGCACTTGAGTAATTGTATCGATACTTTTTCTATCGTAATCTTATTAAATGTAACATAGACAAACATGCACGCTCTGCTCGTTAGCGACATATTAGGCGAGTGCCTGAGCTGACTGCATTAAAAACTACTCTGTGGCATGTACGGTGGCGTTAAGCAGAGCAGTACACAGCGATTCGCATTCTATTGCGATGTCGATGTACTATGCCATTACTATACTATCCATATCCATAATAAGAAACCCGTCAGGATATGTATTAAAAATCAAACTGTCAGCATGAAAAACTAAGACAATCTGGCTACAGGGAAAAGTGGAGAGCGTGATCTATCAAAAATCTAGTGACTTAACATAATCAAATTATAAAAATCGTAAGTATAAAGTAAATAATTATATATCTTACGAGTATCTACCTTCCTCCCCAAAACATTTACGTCGGGTTCATTTCGTATTTTTCTTGGACTAAGATTTTCGTCATTTTGAAGACATAGGTATGCAGAATGCTCACTCATGTTCATGCTCTGAGATCAGGTGGAAGCAATAGCATTGCGAATATCGCCACTGTAAGAGGACTTTTACAACGGTAGTTGGCTAAACCACAAATCGTAAAATGCTCTGCTAGTATCGAAGCTTAAGTACTCGTAATATTGACTGGTGTCTGTTTTATATGACTGTCTTTAGTGCGCGAGTTTGACATTCCAATGAAATTGATACGAGATATTTTTACTAGCTATGCGGTATGTAAAATATTTTCTGTGGTAAAAAAGTAGCCTATCTCAATCTAAAGTGTGATTTAGCGTTATTAGGAAACAATAGGGCTGACATGTACCTACTTACCATATAAAAGCCTTAAATTAAAACCGGAAAAAGTAGCTTTCTAGTAAGTTCTATTCTAATTGAGGTCTAAAGGAGAATCTCAAGTAAGTACGATGTAATGTAGAGTAACAAAAACAAGATGTAAGTAGCTGCTTAGCTTGTGTTATGTAACGCTTTGTCTTCGTCTGTATAAGACAGACACACTCCCCGGTATTACACATGCTATACCTGTGTCGATGGCGTAGACGATACATACGATGCATTTCAACGACGCGACCAAATAGGAGCTGTGAACGTTGCCTAGTCTGCTGCATGTTAAACATTTAGGTAGGTTTAGAGGGAAAGGGTGACGGACTTCTTGTTATTTATTGCTATAGGATCAATAGTGTTGTAACCCTCAATTTTTAGTAATCTAGCTAATATTGGTGTAAAGCATTCGTAAAGGTGACGTACAATATTATCGAGATTACATTAATATTTAGGGTTACATGACTATATTTCTCTCAGCGCCGCATATAATCCCATTATATGCACCTCCATCCATGTATTTTAAATGCAAAATAACTCTGTACCTATGCCTAAATATAAACAACTGATACATTATATGTATTTTTTATCGATCACAGTCCAGCATGCTAGCAAAAATAGTCAAGTTTTATAAAAAAATACTGCTAGTAATAATTGAAAAACCACAATGCATACTTGATCATCTGTCACTATCACAAATCACAATTCAAAAATCCAACAGCATACCTATATAACATATACAAACATAGCTGAAGGCTAGCACATCACGGAAAGCCCTGTAACTACACAGTAATTGCAATGATGCATCGATCGCCTCTCGTGTTTCCTGCTACGTGAGAGCACCGTAATTATAGTATCAGGTTCGATTTCCTGTCAGGCACAGCATCATGTCCAGATAACCGTCGAGGATGTGTTTATTCTAGGCTTTCTAGGTCATACGGATCTCATTATTGGCCTAGGTATCCAAGGTCGTAACATAGGCTGTTACGTTGATCCTCTGAGAAACTTCGGATAATAAACCATTCTAGGTCCTAGCTAGATTAAGCTTTGTTAGGCATTTGATCTGGCAATTTGGTTAATAATAGTTCTCGAGTTAAAGCTTGCAAGACTTGGTATTTGAAATCAAAATTATTAAATCAGGATCAAAACTAAGACGAAAGAAAATTATTTAAAAAAAAACCAAAAACCCTACATCAATCAACATAAAAATTAGAGACCTAAACTGCAATACATCAAACTTTACAACATACACCACAAGTCATATAAACTCTCTTAAAACTTCGGCAAACTTATTGGATACTCAAACTTCTTCACGTGAGAAGCAATTTGTTTTAGGTCTCAAAAGTGATACTTATAACTCTGCCAATTTGCGGAGTCCCGTCGTCACGTGCGGCCGATGAAGCGTGGGCGATATTGAACATGGCCGGGTTATTGCTCAGACAAATTGGTGTTATACGAGTAAGTTCAAGAAATGTCACCTTCTATATTCATTGCAGCGTTCACGTTCACTAGTTGAGTTAGAAACTCTGACTCTTGTCTACGTCTGCACCAAAACCTTCGCATAAATAAATTTTATATCTAACAGTTCACACCGGAAAACGCGCGGCGGCCAAGCGCATGAAGCGCATTAAGTGTGATACAATTTAGTACTATACAAAATAGTTAGATGAAACAAGAAGACCTTACATAACTCCCGCCATTGACCCCATTTGTGCGGGAGGTCCGAATTTTCTTTTTCATATTTTAACCAATGTTACTTGGAGAAAGATGTTCAGTGCAGGCACGGTATAATAAATAGTGGCACGCAGGGCACGCAGACCTCATGGCGGCGGCAAATTCTGGGCTGCAACAATGTAGTGTCTGCCATCGACACACAAGAAGTTGTTCAGTTTCACGGATAGGTTCATATTCCAAAGTTTGGTCAACTAATAATTTAAGGTACGTTCACTCGGTATAAATTCATGAGAAACAACAGAAATAATCTGAAACAGTATTAAAGGTTTCTCATTATTCGCGCGTGAACCATTGTCCGCCGGAAGCTGCGTGCTCGTGACGTCACCGGAAGCGAGCCGCGACATACGTCACTTCCGGTCGTGCGGGATTCTCGCCTCTCATTATGCGAGATGCATCGCTAATGTGTCAGCTGGTTAAAAGTCGGAATTGATTTTGTGGCTGACACAAATTAAAAATATTCTTCAAATTGAAAAAAAATATTTCAAAAGATGTTTAGCGGTGTACGTACCTAATTATTTGTAAGCTAAAGCTATAGAAAAGAATCATCAATAAATTTAATGAGTGTTATGGGTATCGCGTGAGTATTTCCGTAGGAATAAGATATTTTCCTGCGGTAAACAGTAGCCGATGTAAGTACCTTACATAAACTAAGTAATTTTTATTGAAAACGGAACCTTATATGCAAGTTATAATTGTTTAAATGTGCATTAATTTCATTAAAATCTATCAAGCAGTTTTAGCCCCAAACAAAACACACATAATATTAGTGTAAGTAGTATTTTACAAAGATAACTTGTTTATCTTTTACACATTTTAAATGTATTCAAGTCTAAACGCTTTTCACAAACACTTTTAAAATCGACTCCAATATTCCGACAAACAGTAAAATGCACTTCCACACTTCCGTAACTTCCGGCACCATTTCCGGTTGTACGGGTCCATAAAGACCGGGTTTCCGATTGCACTCACAAATCAGTAGCCGATCGGGAACAAGCACAGTACAGGGAATAAAACAAAACAAATTAACTACCTAGTGAAGTGGAGAATCAGTAAAATAGAAAAATTATAGGTTTGTAAAGTGTACTATTATTGAATCTATCCTACTATCAAGGAATAGAGTAGGGATAGTTCACACCAGCGAAGGACACGACGCGACGCGGCGCGAACTTTTCAAGAGCGTGATATATTATAGGACTAGGTATTATTATGCAAAGAGATTGATATTTCATCGTTAGAACTCTAAAATTTCGCGCATCGTGATGCAGTGTGTCATTACAGCAAACTGCATCTTAAGGCAGCTTCACGGAAACTGACCTTAAATTTATGTAGCGAAGCGATCTCAATATTCTCAAGGGCGATCAATTAAAACAGTCTTAGGCTCGTATTTATAAAGCGATCTCAAGATTGAGAGCAATATTAAGTATAGATTTGACAGGTCGTTTTGTACTGAAATGACATTTTTGATACGAACTCAAATTCGCTGTCACTCTTGAGAGCTGATTATAAATACGGCCCTTAAGAGCTGACTTAATACGGCCCTAAGTTTTGTATTAAATAAAATAACATTATGATATGGCCTATGGCAACCTGCATAAAAGAATCATGGAAGTAATAAACTAATCAATAAAACATAACCGTTTATTTCCTACTTATTTCTATTTAATTAGCATTCCGATCTTTATGGCTGTGGCAGGTACAACATTGTGATATCGCAGTGCTATTCAGTGCTATGGGAAATATTCTTAAGCGGTTAAAACGTGTTTTAATAAAACTTAATACTAGTAATTAAAGAGGAACGATCTATTATTTTGTATTGAATAAGGGCAAAATTTGCTGGGTTTGTTACAAATTATAAGTGTGTGTGTGTTAAAAATTATAATTTTTGAGATTTTCGCGATTGTTCACTACAATTAGATTGTTATTTTGAACGGGATTATTAACACGATTATGTTTATTGTTACCTCGATATTTCGGAGTTGTTTCAAACTCCATGGTCACGAGTAGACTGGCGATGGAAATGTTGACGTCTTCTAAGGGAAACCATATTTTCTGAAAGTAATATTTTTTTTTTATTTTTTTTTTTATTTTTTTTTTCAACGATTTTAGAGGGCTTTTGTACGATTAGTACACGCCAGCCCTATTGTTCCTTATAGACGTTAGATCACTCATACATAATTTTTAGGTTGGGTTTGCCTGTGCAGAGCGATTCTGCTCAAAAGCTTGAGCAGAATATATTGGATTTCAGAAGTATCTTTTATTATAGGTACTGTGTGTGCAAAATAAATGTTTTCATACTTATTAGCCTTTAAGGGTTAGGCAGAGCGTTAACCATTAAATAAAAGCTAGATCTTTATTGCATGTAAATTTTCGCTTTGAATGCAGTGCAGGTTTGAACCATTGTTTAGCATTCTGGAAGCTCGCTGTGCTGAAATACCTTCTATCATTAGTTTCTCTCACTGCCACCCGTCTACACTAGTATAACAAATAGGATGCACCTACTAAATATGTAAAACTTTTACTAATATTCAATTCGGTGCTGTAAGCTACAAAAAAAGACATGGAATATCCCGGAAATTTCTCTTCCCAGGGTCGACACAATACTTATTCATTTTTTTAATCAGTAATTTACGTTGATTGTAATCTAATGTCGGTATTCTACTGTTCAGTCCGATGAAAATCGTAAATAAACGTCTTTTACGAATAGGACCCTCTACCAATAGCAAATTTTATGTACACGTCAAATGAAGTCTATGTGCAGCAGTACCTATATGGCTGGGATGTAGTATGTATGTCTATTGACAATCAAAATAGGAGCAATTTAGCTTAGTATGCCGTACAAGTGTCAGCAGGTGGCAGTTGTATGAACCACCTTCCGCCATATTGAATGCAGCCCGTTATATTAGGGGTTTCTGCACAATACGCTACGAGGCGTGTCACCCGAGTACCGAGTCCCGAGTTATTGGTTCCTCCGACAAAAGACGACGAATTTCGTTAATGGAAGTGGACTGAATATGGTTCAACGTTGTTGTCATGTCAATTTATCAATTTGTATGCAGAAAGGGTTCCTATTTTTGGTTTCTTGCTTATAATGATAGGTAAACTCAAAAACCACAGTACCCTCGTCCAATACCTTAGATTAGGTAGCCGACCCTGAGAATTTAAGGATTAAGGCTAGAGAGATGACGAATGATAGGTAAACTCAAAAACTACCGGCTCTTAAATCATCAGAGAGCTAATTAATGAGGATATTCAGGAGTAACAAAAGCCTAGTATTTGCCTACCAAAAAACCTACCTTAAAATGTACCTTATTCCCACTCTCATTAAGCCAATTTCATAGTTTCACGACATGCAGATCACTGAACTGAACTATCTCAATATACGCTAGGTTTATTTATAGCACTTGTTTGCCATCCGCAATCAGATCTTGCATACAATACACGTTCTAAAACTATCACCTGTGCCAGGCGACTGCGCAGCTTCAATGGCGTCAATCTGTGACGTCACCATGCACTATTGTACTGAAGTTTGGACAGGTCAGTAAACGATCAGTTAATATTTAGAGACTTGGCAGAGTATTGGTCGAAATTAATAATAAGCCATGACGATCGATACGACAAGAAGAAGAAGTGAACCATTATGGTACCTTATTATATTGTATCAGGTCTGAGCGCGATTGGTTGAGATAGGCATTAAGAGATAAATACCCCTGCCCGACGTTTCGATCGAGTTCCATCCATCGTGGTGAGCTAGCGATAATAATAATGTGTACAACGCGCAATATAGTCTTAAACAAACATTATGATAGGTACGTATCGAGTAATATCGATATTTTTTTTTATATTCTGACCTACATGTACATTTTAAAAGATTCACATTTATGTCTATATTTCCTTGCCTCCATAGCACCATATTATCCAGACTGAAAATTGTACGAACAAGAATAACGTGCCGCATTTGAGTGTTCAGACGCAGAGCCACAAAGTGTCCTTAGTCTAAACTAAACTAAGAGCTGTTAAGACTTAGGTCTTAGTACGGCTAGGTGTGTTGGAGCTGGCTTATATTCGCAAAGAATAACAATCGCGTCGCTTTCGGGTAACACATATTCTAAACTTTAAATTAGTTTTGCTCTTGCAAAACTTAAAATGTGAAAAATAAAAAAGGTTGTAAGACGTTTGCTACTTAAAATAAAGACTATTAGTATAACACTGTTGTAACTTCAATGTAATGAAACTTAATTAAGAACTAATTCACTGTTGATTTTTAATTATAATAAAGCTTTAGGTAATGTAATAAAATTGTGCAGAGTAATTTATACAGGAGAATAAAAGCTCCTTTAGCGAAATGTTAAAGAAAAATAGCACACAATAACAGTAGGTAACTATAATGTGGAGAAAAATATAAGGTTTTGTTCAAGAGAAAGTAGAGCATACTCTTGTAGGGCGCTCGACGCCTTGGGCAGTGTTTTACATTTTTACTCATACTTGTATGTTGCAAGACTTTTATTTTACACTAGCAAAAAACTTGCTATACAACTTTGTGACACGTTGTTGAAAGAGATTAAAATGTACTATTTATATTATACCAGATGCATCTTCAAGCCAGTTTCGCGCCTCGTTGCGTCGCTCTACGATGTAAACTGACCATGCCTTTTACACATACTTACTTACTACCATAGCTCAGCGAGCTAAAGAGGATTTTTATCTCCGATACAAGCTTGCGCCATTCCTCCCTTTTACATACCATATCGTACCTTAAAAGCTTAAATCCATAGCAGTGATATACTTCCCCACCAATTGTGGACGTAGCCTGTTTAGCTGGGTATCTCGAATAATTTGAATGAGTCCCTCTGCTGGATTATTACAGTCGGATGCTTCCAGCAGATCGCCCGGGATTTGATACGCTCCAGAGAGACTCCAGGGTCTGGAGTACTTATCGGGTTTCGTACTTTATGTGGATGATTCGAATGGTGAAAGGAATTTGGAAATTAAACAAGATGAAGGTAAAACTCTGAATGGCTACAAAATCCTTATTTAAAATTTTAATATATTTTATAACCTTTTATAAGGTAATTGATATAAATAAAAGCCAAACAGCGATATGAACCTATAACTTTGAGTAGTTTTTCATAATAATTATGTCAAAGATTTTTAGTAATATTTCTTTGTCCACTTCCAACTTTCCTAGTTAAATCAATTTTTTTTTATAATGTCTACATCCCTTACAACTGCAAGAATATTTTCTAGACATTTATATGTCAGCCATTTCAAACGTCTAGAAAAGTCGAGATTTCAATTTTGTAAATGAAAATCTTTTTTCGCGACGGCCGCAACAAAACGACCTCTAAAAATCCTCACACCGCGGCTTAAGGGCTGTCAGTTTTTAATCTCCAACCTTTAGAAGACTAAGAACATAAATCCATAGAAATGAAAGGTTAAGTTAAGTTAAGCCGTGAAAAGCAGTGCAACGGACAAAGAGAACTAAGCTCATAATACAGTTATTTAAGCGGCTCCTCTAGGTTAAGTGGCGCCTCCAATAGTCAAAAAATCATTGCTTATTGAAAACACAATTAGATTAATATTAGATTAAAGTTTAAAATATAAACTTATGAAAACAATTTGGAACCACATACGTTAGCAATTTATAAACAGTTGTAGTAAATTTGCGTAAAACGGCCACTTTTAGCACTTTTTCTATTTCTAACTTAACTACAGTGAATGAACACCAAATTTTTAAATTTATCATGCTTCAAATAAACATTAGTATCAGTGTACCTAACTGTGCTCCAATCTAATCTGCCAGATTTTCGATCAATTGTGTTTTCAGTGGGTACTGATTTTTGACTGTAAGGGGCGCCACTTAGCCTAGGAGAGCCTCTTAAGCGGTGCAGCCAGCTTAAGCCAAGTAATGGTCTTCACGCTTTTGTTTTGTGTGAATTTTTAATATCGCGTTGCCGCGGGATATCGCCGCTCTTAGCTGCTGATCTACGATTATAGCTGTGTGTTAAGGTACAGTACGGGGTCCTTTATATTGCACATTGATCTAAGAAAAGAGAATCTTACTAAAATAAGACCATACATTTCATTTTCTGTCATGTCATGAAAGAACAGAAAAGAACGGCACCATAAACGAACTAATTTTAAACCTGTCAGTTTGGATTCGTTTACAAAGTTTTTTAATTTATATTACTCTCCCAGTCTTCTGAATTCGTCTATATTGCCGTCCTTGACTCTCATGACATAAAATTACAGGTTGTCGTACCTGCTGTTCGTCGGCATGAATCCTTAGAACGTGTTTCCGCTGAATGGAGGCCAGTAGTGTTTGCCATCGTATAAGCGACACGAAGAAAATGCTGTACCTTAGCCTAACTTGTGCAGTATTAACGGCCCCCGTACTTGGATAAGATTTTGCAGGTGGCTAGCGCTTTGAGTGTTTCCAACGTATAGGTACGTACATTGCTTGTTGTAAGTGAGCTTGGTAATATTGCTCGCCATAAAGCAATGTACGATAAAGCACCTAAATCTGTAAATAGATGCGTGAATTTAAGTTCCCTTAGAAGTGGTTCAATTAATTGTGCTTCGTTGGAAATGCTATCGGTCGTCTATGTCCTTGGTTCAGTATTGTGTAATTATGTATTTCTATTTACAAAATTTAAAAGAAATCGTGGTTTTACATAAATCTAATTTTGTAATAATTTCATTACACATCATCCCAAATGGATTAACGAAATATTTGACGAACGCGATTTATTTAAAAGCCTCCATCTCAGCTAAAATGGAATACAGAGTGATTCTTTGAACAATATTTCGCGTTATTTGTTCAAAATGTTATTTTTGGGCCCTGATTGAAACACTTTTACGGATATTCAAGGATATAGGTGTGTGAGACTCATAGTCAAGTGCCCTCTAAACCCAACCTCTATACGGCTGAAGGAGTTTCTTTTCTTCATAAATACTTCCATGCTGGACTGGGAGTGATAGAAAAACATAGAATGTGCCAGCTGCATCTCCTCCCGGGCATGCTGTAAAAATCAGATAAGGGAATCGAGGGTTTCAGTGTATTGCAATTTAGGCGATGGGCTGACAACCCGTCACTATAGCAATATACATAATCATCATCTGTATTAGCCCTCGAAACTTGTCAGACGTGGCGGAACAACCTATGTTTAGGTCGTTTTTGCTCTGCCTACCCCATTAGGGATAAAGGCGTGATTCTATGTATGTATGTATGTATGTATGTATAAATAAGTATTGGGCGCCTTCAGAACCCTTAAAATTTTACGAGTAGTCGCTTCTTTCCCTCGAGAACTAACTTTGTTCGGTTGCTTGTTATTTGTTGATGACACAAGTACGTTGTAAATAAGTTCTAAAAACTCTAAGAAGTTAGCCCTAAGAGGCACCCCTGCGGTACCACCGAAATTTGAAGAGATTTCCAAGAGTTTTCGAAGGTGGTTACTGACTTTTTAAGTGCATTTTGGAAGTGTTTCTAGGGGTTTCATTTTTCTTAATGATGGATCATGCCTATCTCCAAAGTTGCAGAAGAATTATGTGTTAAGTTTTGACAAGCCTTGAAAAAGTTTTGTCAGAGTGGGATATTTTAGCAACATCGCATACGTAGTAGATTCTGTCGTTTTAGCTCTGAAATATTACTGAGTCTGTTTTCTTTATTATCGTCAACATTTTTATTACACTTTTAACTTTATTGTTTAAACTTTAATAATGTACAAAGTTGCCGCCTACAATTTTCTTCTAGGTTCTTAATTAAAAGTGTTAATGCATTCAACGAACATAGACCGTTCTTTGACTTCGTTTTAAACACTGAGACATTTTGCTTGTAGTAAATTAATTGAATTTATGTTCAATATTTTACTTTACAGTTTTAGAGCCAACACGTATCCTTTGAAACTAGGTTTTATGAGCAATAGACACGTTTGTAATTTACAAACCTTTAGATTCTAAAATTATAATATACACATTTCCTATCCTGTGTATAATATTGTTTAAATTTCCTCTGTCACAGTTGCTTTCAATTCTCCTTTGTATTCATACTATGTTATTCTATAGAGTTATGTATAATACCTATACAAGTGACGTTAATACTTGATGTCTAATACAAATTATAAACTTGCTAACTGAGTTAACTAACATTTCTTAAAATAAGAAAGTATATATCTAGTTTTAAAATCCTTATCAGCTTAAAAGTTATCAGTCTAAAACTAAACAAACTTAGTTATCACCTGCAACCTCTAAAGGTCGGGGCTGTCACCCCATAGGCAATATAAATGTTAATGATTTAATCACGGGTGAATCACGGGCGTTGGATCACGGGCCTGACTCACGGGCTCGGATCACGGGCGGCTGTCGCGGGATCTCGCGCTAATTTAGCCACAACTGATGCGGAACATTTAGCGGGGATTTTAGATGAAATTCTGGATACAATGCTTAATGCTGGAAATATTATCTCACGAAAGGCAGGTTTGTTGATAAAGGATTTGATGTTCAAATTCTACCTCTTGAGTTCAACCATGGAAATAAGTAATAAAATGTACTTTATCTAGAAGGCAATTTATTTATCCTGCAAAATTTATAATCCGTTCAGCTATGCGTAAAACCGCACTAACAAACAGGGAGTAGGATACTATTGCATCTATATTACTAGAAACATTGGAATTGGAAGGGGTGTTTCGTTTGCGAATCAGTTTCTACAATGTATTTCTAAATTTAAGCTTATTCAGCTATTTTGCACCATGGTTTATCGGATTTAGCTTCAGCGATGCGAAATACGAAAATTGGATATCCTATAAGCCCCTTATACATGTATTAGGATAATTATACCTACACATGCGACTAATTACTTACTGCCCTGCCCTATCAGATACAGAATAGCTTAATTCAATGGCAGTATGATAGCAATGGGATTAGAAACACTGATGAGCTTAATAATATAGTGAGAATTTTATAATTTGTTCCATGCTGAGCAATAAAACAATAACGTACCAGCTGTTTCTCTGCCTGGGTGTAATTATTGTAAAAGCCAGAAGGAGAAATTTAGGGTTTCGGTAAACCCCATTTATAATACGCTCAGAAAAAGTTAAATTCGCTACCAGCGCCTGTCTTTCCAAATACTACAACACTCTTTCTTGAAACTGGATGTTGAATAGGCTTCTTTTTGATGTATCTTTGCTGTGACTCTATTTCTGTCACCTCTTGAGATCTAGAGAAGTTGACTTTTCTCAAATAAAAAACGTAATCCATGTCTTTCTTCCATCCATTGAATTCCACAACCCGCCGACACCACTACACCGCACCGTCTCCGTAATGCTATTACATGTAAAGCCAACAGCTTGCATGCATCGAATCATATTAAATCATGTCTGCAACTTGCAAGCTTGTCGACAGTGTCGACACCGATTTGTCGATGGCTGCCATCTTGCCAAGCCGGCGACGCGGGCTTGAATATGTTCTATGAAAGGATGCATTTTGCACATGCTAAGATGACATTGGGCGATATTTTTGGAGATTTGGGTTCTAGTTAGGTGAAGGTTCGTATTTATAATCAATCTTCATATTATGAAGAGAGAGATTACATACATATATAAGTTTAATAGTTGCACCTATATTTTTTAAGGGGTAGGCAGAATGTCAACAGCCTCATAATCGGTCGTTTTCTCCACGTCTAACCAACAATCAATGCCTGTGATAGAATTATCTCGATCTCGTGTACTAAGTCGTTATCTGCATTTTGATCCACTTTTTTGGCTACCTAAAATGATTTACAGTTTTAATTCAATGTTTACGCATATTAAACACAATAATATTTAACAGAGTGGGATTAAATTTTCACCATCACCAATTTACCGGAATTAGCGTTGAATGCTGGCATCATTTAAAACTAAGCCCCGATTAATATACGGCATAGGTTGACTAACCATCATAATTTATGCGGAAGTTACGAAAATAATTTAGCAAATTTATAATAATTTCATATGCAAACTTTAATGCTAGCGTAAAAATATAACAACAACAAAAATTAAAGACGTAAAAATTTTAGAAATACTTGTAACTAATTTTAGAAACGCTTGTTTATATGCAATGGAGTGGTAAAGGATGTACATTCTAGCTAGCGGATTATATTCAGATAAATCCGACTAGTAACGAGCTCATAGATAGAAGCCACCCTTCCACCGAAATCAAATGCAGCTTGCTTTGTTTCGTTTGTCTGTGGTTTTTAGAACATCCTCATAAGAGTCAAAAGCAAACCCAAAAAATAAAATTACAAAACAGAAGTCACTTTCTCTCTGAAAGTATCAGCATCCTACTTAACTAGGTGTCGAGGCTTACACGGAAACATCGCAGGATATTGGTTCTAGGGCGGAAATGCCGCGATTGAGTTCTACCCTCGCAGGAAACCAACACAGGATTAGCTTTGACGATAAATAAAAGGATACATAGCTAGAGGGCATTACCCATATAAGAACTTTGGCACTTTCGGTGCTATTTGTATGTAGAAAACTCCAACGGGTATCAAACTCGTCACTTGCCATTTTTTAGGACATTATTTGTCTATACCTACGAGTTGATCAGCTTCTGTTGGTTGGGTAAGGAGCTGTTTCAAATAATTTTATCGTGCTAACTATGCACTGGGTATCGGCTTGAATTGAGAATTAGCGAAATTTTTGAAGAGTGAAATTCTGGAAGGTATATCGCGATTATTTTTTTTAACTTCGTAGATGGATCATTCACCTTCAATCAATTACTGAACTTCAACACTTGCTACTTAGAGCACGTATTGTGATCCGCCATCTTGATTCCTCTCAAGGAAGACGGATGCCTTCATCCAACTTCATCTCATCAGTCAATTTTAGTCAATTACGACTTCTGACGTCGATAACACAACAGTGTCTTAAAATGGGTGCTAGCTACCAATAAGTCAATTATATCTTAGATTGTATACAAATTAGAATCAATACTAATTTTAAGCTTTTCTTGTTTGCAGGTAATACATCTAAGCGGTCTCCCTTTGAAAATGTGATGTCTTCTCTCAATGACGACAAGTACCTGAAGTTAAACTCGTAAATTGCATAAATATGAAAAAAAAATAACATGTGATGTGAGTGCAAAAATCTTCAAAAAAATCGTAAGTTGTAGTTGGTGACCTCTATAAGAGTTGCACATTTTGAGTCTCAATGATATTATGTTTTTTTTTTGTTTTAAGGTTTGTTTTTAATAATGCGTTTGCTCTTGACTTAAGTCTAGGTCAGGGACGACTGACAGAGTAAACGATGGAGCGACATAACCCAGGAAATTTAAACATTTTGATTATTCCACCTAAACGGATAGGTGTTAGTTTGTAGCGAAGTTATGTGAAGTAAGCGGCTTATCAGTAGAATTCTGAAGCTGGATGGAAGTAGATTTAGTATACAATGTATGTATTTCAATCCAAATCAAAAATATCTTTAGTTTTTTTTAAATATCGTTCAATTGAATTGTCTTAAAACCGTTTTCGAAAGTGTTAACGGGGTAATAACCCATAAACTGGAGCTTATGAGCGTGTTAAATTTTATAACTTTTAATCCCAACTTGAGTACCCATTTATGACCATGAACCCATTTATGACCATATTGTTGGGCTTTTTATAAGCCCATTGAATTGTATATGCGATATATCATTTTGCATACATTTTTTCCCTTTATCTCCAAAATTGAGGTAAATTATGGCTTTCAGCTATTATGATGAAGAGTGTCAGTTTTTTCGAGGAAATATTTGCGAAATGCACACATCCGTCAAAATAAATATAAAAGCATGAAAATCGTTTAAATTTTTTAACGTTATCATAAAAATTTATTTACAATATTGTACCTAGAGATTATTTTCAAACATTTTGTTGATTCGTGATTCAAAACATTATCACGTTATGGCAAAATATAGAAATAATAGTACCTAAGAGTAGTTCACGTAAGTACATTGTACTATTTTTTATAATTATTTTAGGTTCTGCAGTTTAGTTTTTATTTAAATCCACAGACAAAAGCGTACTTCACAATTTATAAACTTAAGCTTTGCTTTCAAAATATAATCTTACCACGACGCAAAAAGCTAGACGTCGTCATAACTATAAAGAGATGCAAGCCAGCGAATATGCAGCAGGGGCTTAAGTAATGAATTCGTTTCATTTAGTCAGCGGAGTGTTGAGCTAAGTGTCGGGCTATAAATAATTAATACTATGAAAATGTGCGCTGTTGTTGGCACTGACTGTCTGTAGTTGAGTAGCTGGAGGTGGCTGTAGCTTAGGCGAGTACCGCTTGCTCTTCACGGATTTGACTGCTGACGCCTATACGTCAGATTTATTTTACGAAGACTTGAGGTAAAATTTACGTTGTTATTGGCTTGTAATGCCCAGGAATCTAACGTGCTAAACGAACCACAAATGTGAGTGATCAAAATTTTCTTTGTAGGTATATTGGCGCTATGAGTTTTCTTATTTTTGTATTTACCTTTGAGTACCTTTTCTTCCTACTTTGAGTACCTATTTATTTTTAAGTACCATTTTTGTAAGTGAGGGCGGAAGGTTCATTTCTTTTTTCATATTTCAACCTATGTTCCTCAGGGAAAGCTGTCCTATATTAATGGGTAGGATAACACCCTTATGTTTACTCACTGTATAAAAATTACAAAGACGTCTAAAAAAAGACATCTAATAGGTATAAATACGCCTAAAATCTAAATACCGTGCCAGACAGCACAGTGGACTCTCCCCACCGCTATCTCCCCGCACCAGGACATTAGCATATAATTCCCAGTCCGCAGCGGAAACTGCACTTTTCAGCACCGTCTTTATTGATTCTGAAACATCGCTGAAATGCGACTGAAATATTGCCTGCGGGGTAAGAGGTGAGCTAGGAGAAATAATGGTTCGGTTGTATTGTTTTTCGGGACAGTTATTGAGGTATCGAGTGATAAATAACTTTAGAGGTGAACTTTAGAAAGCTACTACTAGACTTTTAAAATAGACTTCTTCTTCTAGGAAAAATATCTTGCTTTCACGGAAAATCTTTGTTTTTTAACCGCAGGTATTTCTTATTTTATGAGTCGTAAAAGTCTATATTTTATCAAATTGGAAATTCTTAAAATCCTTCTATCAGTGTACTTATTTTTGTTTATTTTTTAAATGAACAAGAAAAAAAGCTGTCTACATAGTAATGGCTTTCCAGAGTTGTAGGTTTGTTTAGAAGCTGCACAAGCTAGTGGAGAATTAGCTTAGCTGCAGCTCGTTAAGCTGCGAAGTAGGGTGATGCGGCTAATAACTGGACGACAATGGATACGAGGGATAGAAGAGATGTGTCATGATGAATATTGCGCGCGGAGATAAGATGAGAGGATTAGTTCTGAAACTCGGTATCGAAGTGTGTTATGCAAGTTCCACAAATGCCCGGTCGTACCTTTATCCCTCCTAGTCAGATCAGAATATGGGTAAGACTTTTTTCCTATTCTCTTTTTCTTTCGGCGACAAAGTCCAAAGGCCGATATTGTGTGATATAAATATTTATCCTTTGCCTATTAAAGTCATACGAATATAACTTTGATTGCTTTCCTTTCCTTACAGACCAATGTTTGTTTGATTGGGACAAAGCTGTGAATCTGTGTCATGTTCCATTTCAGTCCGTATCTGCACTGTGTCGTCTCTCTAGTGCCATGATGACTAACAGTCTTGGGCAAGTTTTGTCGCTTTATACCACGTATCTCTAGTTTCTCTCCTCTATCTGGACAACAATGCTTGTAGTAGCGTCTCTATTAGCTTAGCAACAGTAAACGCTAAGTCTTGGGATGAAGATTTAAACTGATAGTTACTAACTAAACGGCGGCTCACTGTAGAGTAATCGGACTTGGCGAAACAAAAGAGGTTTAACGAGGGAAGCTTATTATATATATTTTTAATCTCTATTGTATAATAATTTTTGAAATAGCCCCCTCCGTACCTTTCTCTCTTTAGTACCTATATCTATATTAGCATTTATAGCAGATTGTATAATCCATGACAAAGTTTGCTCAAAACCTCAAAAGGTGGAAGGTTTTTTAGCTTGAATACCGGACAGACTGACAAATTATGATTAATACCAGTGTAAATCTAAAACCATATTCAATCTCCATTTACTACACAAAGACAAGAACTAAGCTCCAATTCCATACATACTGCAACATCTCACGTGCACTTAAGCCCCAATAGGCGTACATGGACTCAATTCTAGATGCCGCCTAAATTTAAGTTTACCTGACAATATCAGAATAAAAACATTCAGAGAGTATAGGAGATTTATTACTACGGTTTTCGATTAAAACCCATGATTTTACGCTTTATAGTATAATCCGCTTAAGACATGGCGGCTATATTTGACCTAATATTTGACATTGGGATAAAATACCAGTGGAAATGTGCTAATGCGCGCCAAAATCTTACGAAAAAAGAGTATAAATCCCCTGTCCTTTTTCAATCTTATGATTAAAAAGTGACAAATATATTTTAATTTTATCCTTAGCTAGTGGCATCTAGAATAGAGCCCAATGCGTATGCATACTCTAGTGATCTGAGACATCGCTGTCACCTCAGCCATTGCTCTGGAGTAACGGCTTCTATTACTCACAGACACTACTGATCTACGTGATTGTACGGCGACATGGGACAGAGGAATACCTACATTGCTGCTTTTGGTAATAGGAGTAACCATAGGAATACATCGTTATCTTACTAATATTTTAAATGCGAAAGTTTGAATATTTGGCTGTTCAAACCAACTTCAACCACTGGACGAATCGGGATAAAACTTGGCACACATTAATATGCTAGATACTGGAATAGGATATAGGCTAATTTTCATCGCGGGAAAACGTTCATTTCCACGGGAAAATTCATTGAACGCGCGAAAAACCACGGACGAAAAGCTAGATAATATGTTCACACTGCTCACTTGTACATTTTGACAAGTGGCATTTCACTTTTGGAATCTATCAGAAAGGCGAAATGAGATCTATTTACCACCTACCTGTTGCGAAAACCTCTTTTTTCTGTTGATAGCATTGGTAAAAGCAATGTAAGGTCACGTTACAGGTAGTCGAAGCTTCACATTACTAATGCATCTGCAATCGGAGTTAGACGACAAATGACGCGACGGACGTGATAATGGTGTAAGCTTATGTATTGAATTAATTCAATGGCTAATCTGTGCTTCAATCTTACTGTTCAACTTGGTCTTGATTGATTATTATTTATGGTTAACGTAGAAGTTATGGTCTACATTGCATGGCAGACATATTGTGGGATAAGTTATGCAAATTAAACTTCGTGATCATTGAGGCATTCGTTTCTTGATGGCAGTTTTTTTTTCATAATAAATTGTTCCTAAAATACCTAGCATCATCGGCTGAGATCGGTTCAACAAAACACAAGATAATCATGTATGGCGTCTCAGCACATCACCAGTCCCTACTACCATGTAGAGAAATGCATGCGATGATTGATACCATGCAACCCAACCTTATGACCACTATATATATAATTAAAAATGCCTCATCAACTTGGAGATGCGTATCCATGGGAACTACTGGTGAAAGAACAGCTGACATACTTTCAAATTATCTCTGATTGTTGAGAGAAGCAGCCAATTTGGACATTTAAGGGTACTGATGGGATATACAACAGAACAAGATTAGACAAGTTTGGTACTTAATCTAATAAAATTATTCACTATTTATCATTTTCATAAAACTACCTATAGGCTCACCAACCTTGGCAGGGATCAAATTAAGCGGTTTGAAAATTTTGGCACTAGGGTTCTTAGGCCTGTATTAATAATAAGCTCTTGAGTTGAGGCTGATAGTGTGTTTGAGTTCGTATTAGATATATGTCATTTCAGTACAAAGCGGACTATCAAATTTCTGATCGCTTCATTAATACCAGCCTTGACTAGGCTCGTATTATACTAATGAAGCTATCTCAACAAACAATACAATAGAAGCAGACTGAATTTATGTCTGAGAATATACTACCTTAGTTTTAAACGCTCCTGACGTGACGTGTTATCGGCAGGTATGTTTTTACGCGATGGAACAACTGCTCCCCCATTTGTACCACAAATTTCTTCTTCCTCGCCGTAAATAATTCAGTTAGCTTGAATTGCAACCCATTCAGGGCAATGATTGCAAAACATTCAATCCCGTTGCAAGTTAAACCTAAAACTCCCACTTTTTACTTGTTTTCCCGCGTCAAAGTGGTGGGAGCAATTCTGTGCGGCTTAGCGCGTCTGCAGACAGCTTAGTGGGGCAGTGGGGTGTGGGATCCCAACCCTACCGGTGGGGGGATTAGTGAGGGAATTAAATTAAAAAGTAGAAGCGTAGAATAGGATGTGGACGGAGTTCGGAACTATAAAACTAGTAATTGTTTTAATGAGTGAAGTTATTTCCGGGTGAAATTTTAATTTACTTTTTATTATTATAGCAGGTATTTCATAGTAGAAAATTTTCTTCAGCTCGGAAATTGAGGACTTAGAAGAAAGCTGATAAAAAGTATTATATTCTCTGACCTTTTACATACTTCTTTTATAAGTATCCTATTTCTCTTTCAAATTACTTAAAAATAAGAAATTTTTAGACGTTTAAAATTAATTATTTTCTTTTACGTAGTTATTCTGTAATATTATCTTTATATTAATTTTGAAGAAGGATTCTACATTATTCATTATAAAATTTTATAAAGTTTGGTGTATTCTATGTTGGGAAAAGCTTACTGACTCAACAGCTGTATTTAAATGGTAAATCTAAAATAGTTTTTCCACTACCAAACTTGAATAAAAACTTAATAAGTATTCGACAGTTGAAATATATTTGGTGATATATTATTATGGCAAATGCGACGTAATAATATTAATATCGGTTACTGAAAAGGCACTGAGTGTGTAGGTATTCATCTGATTCTGATCCTTCTACGCAAAGCTTAGGCACTTAGTCTTTTCAGAAAACACTCCGAAATGTTTCAGTTCAGACTATCAAAAAAGAAGCAAAATTAATAACCGTAAGATATGAAAAACTAAGCAAGGGCCAATTCAAACCGAGTAGCGACGCGACGCGAAAACGCGGCGCGAAGCTGCTTCAGGCTGCGTCTTGCATAGTAAATAAAATTAGCTTAGCTTTCAGCAAAATTAAAGGGTTTGCTCAGTCAACGAAATTGAACATCTTTTACCAGGAAATTCTTTACGGAAACGAAAAAATACTGACTTCCCCTGTACATTCCATTCCCATACAAAATGAAAATGACTCACTCGATCAGATAGATAATTGTGTACGGGGAAAAACAAAAACACTTTTCATCAACTGAAAGATTTTCCTAGCGAAAGTTGTTCAGTTTCATAGACTGAGCCAAGACCTATCAGTTTGCAGGAAGCTGTATCTTACACCCCGCCCGTATTGTTTTGCGCTCTTGAATAGCGCGCCCCGCACCGCGTCGCTTCACTTCCCGGTATGAACCGACCTTAAGTGGCAACATTCATTTCCTATGATGCGGTAATAAGACGCCCTGAAACATCCTGAAAGCTTCCAGCCATGTTTTATGCAATAACACACTCCATAACATCGTCATATACTCGCCACATAATAATTTCCATTACTTAGTTATCCATCGCTGTTTTTGTATGTATTATGTTCTACGTGTTGAGATGCAACGCAGCAATGTAGAATGTCATGCAAGTTGAGTATATACGAAGAAAGGTAGGCTCTGTCGTCAATAAAATGGGTTTCCTCAAACACTTCAGATTATTTCAATGGGGAAACATGTTTATGTGATGACAGAAGTGCGCATTTCCCTTTTACGTTCTGCGGATTTTAATTTTATGAATGTTGTGAGGATGTTATTATATTTTAGTTGTTGATTTTTTTGTTTGAAGTAGGCTTTCATTGCTTTTATAACAACGTTTTCACTTTGTCGTTATTATTGTTTCTAATGTCTCTCCTTTCCTTTACAGTTATTTGTAAGGTGTATGATGCACGGAGTATTGTATTCTCCTATGTATAAATATTGTTTGGAGTGCTGTGTGTGCCACGGTCCTAATCCTTTTTATAAATCCAAACATCGTATCAATCACATAAATTCAGAAGCCATTACCCTCAATGAGCCCTTCAGTAGTGAGTGAGTTACCTAGAGATTACCGAGGGAATTCTAATGAGGACCCTTTGATTCCGGACCTCAGAGGTCCTATTGTTGGCCTACGGGCTGGGAATCCTTAATGGTACAGGTAGTTTATGGGAGTAGAAACATTTTAAACCGATCGGGCCTTCGTAAAATGTGAGTCCAAGATAATCCATTGCGTCTTTTGTTGACGGTGTCAATCGCGGGTTTGGATGTGATACAGCAATGAATGGCAACGAAATTAAATTGCAAGTTTGGATACAGAAATTTCGAATCGTATTGTGACTTGAATCGACTGTGTTAGACTTTTCCTAAGTTAGGACCTCAAGAGATTTTGAAGTTGAAGAAGTTTTAGGACTAGTGCAGAATGTTCTGTAACGAGCGATTCGCATAATTCGTATGAGATATTGAAACTTCGGAATAAGCGAAACTATATTTAAGAGGTATTTGATACTTTGGGAAGCTAGATGTGCTTTGCACTTTAAAATTCATCGTGGCGTTTTGTGTCTAATTTTTGCTATATTTTCTCCCATGATTGTGGGAATAGTAAAGCCCTGGCAACACAAATTTATCAAGTCCACCGAACCACAATCCCGATCGCGCATCGCAATCGCAGTGAATCGCGCGATCCCGGGGCATTCGCGCGATAACGCGGTGGTTCCCGCGCGATTTACGACGCCCTGCGATCGTATCGAGCCGTATTAGTTGTTTAGCTCTCGTTTAGGGCTAAGATTCGATCTTAATGAAGTCTTAACAGGAAAGTAAAACACCCCTTAAAGTTAACAAAAGAGTTACTTACCTAAGTACCTAATTATCGAATTTAGTTTTTTTTTACATCTAAGCATCGAAAAAATATGAATTTAGATTTAAACTCGAACGTTTCTCGTTCGATGTTCGAATTTACAGTCAATATATAGGTCGAACATTTTGCCTAAGTATTTGCAAAACCACACAATTTTAAACCTATTTATCAGTGTATTACCATTACGTCAATGTTTAGTTACCGAACAGCCGTATTCCGGGAAGCGCTCGAGCAGGAATCCGGCAAAACGGTATTTAAATATCTACCTACTTGTAACGGTGTCTAGTCCGGTATTCGTGACATAATGGGGGCTATTCGTACGCGCACAAAATCACTAAATCTTGACTAGAATGATCACTTGTCTAGCCTGAGAGAACAGAAAGGGACGGCAACAATTTTGGTTAAGATATAGTTAAGTCATGCTCTCCACGAATCGATAGCAATGTCCGACTTATTTAGAACAGCTCAGAAATATGCTAATTTTTACGTTATGTATTGCATGATTTCCAATTATTATTAGAAAAAAAACCCATCGGAGTTTAGCACCGAGCAGTTTGGTGTTTTGAATTCCAGAACCTTTTCGTCTTCTGAATTTTATTTGGACCCATGTTCCTTTGGGATAGTGGTCAGTTATTTTAAAGAATCAGCCTCTAGTAAAAAGTACCTACCCCTGCATATATATCTCTAAAACGGCCAGTTACAGAGAGTAATCGTTTCATCTACCACGTTACACAGAACCCAGCGTATCGCTCGGCAATTTCTGTACTCTCTGTAGATTTATTCACCGTATCGCCATCGTCATCACTCTAATTGTCGATTGCATTGCGGGCTTGGTACAGGCCCATACGGAAACTTGCTAAGTAAACGAGCAATGGATGTTAAAATGCCTACGGTCAAGAGAAATTGCAAAGATTTATTAGCGCTTTTCCGACGGTTATGAATACATGGCTGGCCTTAAAGTTCACTTAATAACTCCCTTTATTATCTTTGCTATGGACTACGAGATAGCCGCTTCTGTCTGTAGTCTAGTGTGATTTCGATTTCCTAGAGAGACATAAATAGTTGATATTATCAATTATCTCCTTTGGAAACTGTTCCCAGCTTGGTTAGGACAATTCAGGCTGAATAAACTGGATGTTTTTTTACCTACAAACTCTAGAGCCTGAATTTGATTAGACGTATTTTAAATGTGCCTTTGGCAAAATTATACTATTATTATAAAATGTGAAAGAAACAAAGTGAATATCTTTGAAGTAAACAGTTTAGGTTATTTCTAAATTACATTTTTCAATATAATAAAATACATACACTCTTTGAACCAAAGCTTGTATTTTAAAAGGCCACCAGTCCAAAAAAAAAATTCAAAGATTTTCCGCTTACTCTCTTAGTTCTTGTTGGTATTAGCGAGCGTAAGAAAATAAACCGTACTTTATTTACTGAAGAAAGGCTTAAATGAGCAAAAGTTAATGCTTAAACAATGCTTAGTGAATTTATTTACAGAAGAGGCTAGACTGCTAGAGGCTTCTTAAGCTTGAAGCCTTAAAATTGGCGTGATAAAAATAATTGATGTTTGAAAGTAGACTCTTGATCCCTAGAGTACCTAAGTACCTACTGTACTATTTTTATTGTAAGTAGCTAATTAAAAAAGTTAATTAGTCTAGCCTTTTGATCCTTTAGCGGTTAAAGCGTTAAGTTAAAAATTAAGAGAATTCAAATCTCAATCATCTAAACTTTCCCATTTTATATCATAATAACTACATAAGTAGGATTATTAGGTTATGTACCATTATAACCGTAATCTAGAACTAACCAAAGTTAGAATCATTAATTAACTTTAATAGATAATTCCAAGCTAACATCCCATTTAAACGAAGCTACTCAAACTCCCCCCACAAATGACCACCCCTGGTAGTTCTACAGAATCACCTTCGGCCAGTAGTGGCCAAACTCGTAGTTCTACGGGCCGCACGCCGCCGCAAAGTACACTTAAAACTTAATCAGGGGTGGTTAAGTCCGACAAAGTTGGGATAAACTCGGCGGAACGCTGAAAAATTCAACCACGGAAGTTCATAGTTTGATGCTGTTAGTGCTGATGTATAGTGGAAGAAAATAGGACTTGGTTGGGTAGTTAAAGATAATTTTGGCCTTAAAATAGGCTGAGTTTTTGGTGACGTATAAAAAAAATTATAAACCAAAGTAAAAGACCAAAGAAAAGAGCGTTCCGCCACTTCTGACAATTTTAGACTGAATGTGTATCGCTATAGTGACAGGATGTCAGCCTATTGCCTAAATTGCAATACACCCTCGAATCCCTTAGCTGGTTTTTTACAGCATGTTCGGGAGAAAAAGCAGCTAGCACATTCTATGTTTATATCGGTCTAGTATGGAAGAAACAACGTATCCTTATTAAAGCAAACTCTAAATAACATCCAAAAGACCCTAATCTACAAGCCGATCTAAACATAGTTAACCGACTGCGCCGAAATCGAGAGGTGTTGATATACATCTCCTGCGAGGGTTTAACAAAAACCCGGGAATATAAATAAGCCGGGTCTGGGCGGCCATTGATCAGCAGACATACAGTCATTACAATACACTCGGTGAATATATAGACCCAGGGGATGAAGAAAAAACGGAAAGGGTAAATGTAAGGATGTATAAATACTATAAACTTCTACAAATGTTAGGGAGTATAAGAAAATAGGAATCGAATTTTTTGTCAGTTCAATTATTATTATGAGTGAAACATGGTCTTAATTCAATTAAAACTATTTGACGGTCTACTCCGCTACTTAGTGGATGTTCCCGTAGGAATTGGATATTTTCAAAACGTAGCTTTTCTTACTCAGGGGATAATGTAGCTTTCTATGGTCAGTAGTATTTTAAGCGCGTATGCAGAAGGGAATGGAATGAACGAACCATTTGGTGACGTTATTGTAACTGTTTACTTTCTGCTATGCGCCAATTAAAGTTGTTCAACAATCTCTAGTCTAGAATGTGAACAGTTTTTCAGCCCGCAGCAAGGTACTGCGCTGTAACTGTAAAATCCAAGTGGCTCCATCTATTACCCGCCCACCACTAACTCGAGTAAGTAGCAAGTAAAGGGGTGTAAGATTTGTGGCCACTGAGGGTTGTAAACTGCCCATGTTTTATTGGGGTCCTGATGGGCCAGCGGGGACTGGTAAACATGTAAATATACTGGTAAACAGAAGAATCCTCGATGTACAAACAACTTGGGAATGTTTGTGAAGGTGTTATTGTTACTAATGGTATGTGCTGACTGCTGAGGTTTGAGATACACGTTCCTTGTTTAAACTGTTGTAGGATTCCGGGTTGTAACTGATTGTTCTACGTTATTGCTCAAAGATAGATAAATTATCAAGTAATTTTGCATTTCTACAACATACCAAGGTACTTAGCGTATTTTTGCTGATGAAATGACAATACATATCTCTATAGAAATATTAACCCAATTTCACCTCATTACATAAGTGTAGGCAAAGTGTGCTTAAGCAAAATCTGCTTTTATTTAGCCGATATACCTATATATTTTAACGACTTTGCATTGCAGGATACGACGTTACTGCATTTCTAAGGACTGATATGAATCCCGTCAGAAACTCATAATTTCAACAAAGCAAAGACAATAATTATTTGCGTCCCTTGCATTCATTTGGGAAACAAGCAAAATCTAATCAACACATACGAAGTAGGAACTATTGAATGTCAGTGACGTCACCTTTGTGCAGGCTGGCTAATTGTGCCGTGCACAATGAACCCGAATGCTGCAGCAGCCGTGCACAGGTAGCTAACTAGTCTTTGTGACAGCCGGTACCGACGAGAGGAGTGACGTGTCATGAGGCTAATGAGTCTGTGTTGCCAGACCCAACTGCAACTAAATACCAAATATCACAGAGATATAATCATCAACTACAACAGCCCACAGCTGAAGATGTGCCTTGTCTTTCGTGGATAGATGTCATACTAACCTTTATTTGCTTGACCAGTTGATTGTTTGTGTTTAAAACTGTTCTTTTTTTCTTTTCAGGTAATTTATCGCGGTGTCCACATGATGGCGACTGATGATGATGACTACATGAAAATACCTCATAATAAGTATGACACTCTCGGAAACACATCTGGCAACACTGCCTGTGTTCACACACGCAGGGTGAAATGGGGGTAAGAGGGGGATGATGGACTAGAGACTTACTTTTCTCACATATCGTACCAATACCTCACAATAAGCATGAAAATATCCACCTGGAAACACTGCGCCTGCGCCCTGCGTTCATACACCGAGTTCGTTCGCAGAGTGAAATAGGGTAGGAGGGAGGTATGGGGGGTGTCCATGCGTGTAATTAGCGGTGGTGGCGACTGGACTGGCAAGTTGCGACTTGCGCTCTTCGTTCAGTAGCCAATGATAATTGCGTGGTTATTGCAATAAAATAAAAAAAGTGAATTTTATTGTCCCATGACACTAATAAAAATACTCTTATAGGAAAAAAATATATAATTTAATTGTGCATTTATTTAACATATTTTGAATATTTTAGAAAAACAAATGAACAAAAACATTTGCAATAATTTTAAATGTTGTTTTTGTGACAGTTAAAATACGCATTCGAGTAAAGGAAAACTGTTCCATGTCGTTCATGTAGGAATTTACGTGTATACGTGAACGAAGCTAAAACACTCTTCCAAAAAAATTAAGACTGAACCAAGACACTTTCAATCTAAACCTGCCAGTAGTTCAGAACTGCGTGTCTTCCTTCTCTCTAATTGAAGTGATTAACTCTCACACAACTGGGAACAAACAGATTCAACTCGCGCGCAAGTTTTAACACCCCACACGATCCGCAACTTCCGGATCCGCAAACACTAAGCCGGAGAGCAATGAAGACAGATCTCTTTAGTGTTTTAACTTGCTCTTAACACAGTCTTTATCCTGACTTGCTTACCCACTTACAAAATTTCTCTTCTAGTCTAGATAATTAATTATAATGTCCAAACCCATTACGGCTACATTACCAAAGATAGGGGCAGGGCATGTCATCATCTTATTTGTCAAGTAATTATAATCAGGTTTGTTGGTTTGTCAAATTAAAAATCAATCAATCAAATTGTTGGATTCTCAGAAAAAACAACATTATGAAACAATGGAGGAAGCCGGAACATCTAAGAAAGGCCACGAAAGGCTCTGTTATACCTGGCGCCTCTGAATATCTGAGGCGATCAACACTTGATCGCGGAGGAGAGCGGTCTCTTTTGATCTAACAAGGCCCCCCTTAGGCTCTTCACAAACGGACTGCAACACAACTGCAATACGACTGCAATGTTACAGTAATGTTGTTCGAATGCAGTTGGCGCGAATGTAGGTAATGAAACTAGTGAACTGTGACGTAGCTACTAAATACAGATAATGAAAGAAAAAAAACAGCTCGGCCTGCCAATGTGCAGTCGGTGTACGAACAGTCGTCGTGCAGATTGACGTAAGATGCTTAAAATAAGGAATTTTAAGAAGAAAGCATAGAGCATGCTCTCTCATTTTACGTCACATAATCAATCTTATGTCAAATTAGAAGTATCAATGCCATGTGTTTATTTGCTTTCTCTTTCTTAGGTCAAAGTTGAGAAAGTGACTGCGCTGTCTTAAAATTAATCGACAAATTGTACCGCCAGAATCGAGAGCATTGACGGGCAATTGGCGTGCAGTTTCACAAACTGCATCGTAATCGCAATTTGGCAGTCAAATTGTGTGTATTGCAGTCCGTCTATCTAGCTCCTTACCTCTACGGGGCAAGGCAGTCCCCCGCAAATTGCTCAAAGTCTGGACAATCAACGTCGGCCGAACTGACGAGCTTGCCTCTTATGCGATACTCAATTTGAATGGTTCATTTCGGGTTTGCATAACATGATTTAGATTAGGACTTCGTTTGACGAGAGATATTGGTATATGGTAAAAAAAATGGTTAGGTTAGTGTGTTTTATATTTCAAAATTTTCATTTGAGATAGCTGGGTATACTATGCAGATAGTTGTAAGAGAATACCTAAAGTAATCGCGCACAATTATTTAGTTTAAGTTTGTATCTTACTTATACGTACTGTACTGAATATGGGCAATAAACATCTTTTTTTAAGTGCAGAAATTGAAACAATTTCTTGATTTTAGGTGTTTTAAGGTTTCTTATTAAGAGTCCTTTTCCTTATTTACGAAGGTTTCCGGGACCCTATTTTGAGTAATTGATTGATGTAACCCTGGAGACGTAACCTGACCTGACCCTCTGCGTTCGTCAACTTCTTCAAAACATAAGGGTAGCAACATACCTGCGCAACGTTCGACGACGGAACCTTCGGTTGTGTATGACACACCAATTCCGCCGATGGAACAGCCGATTTTACACACGGATTCTTGTCTGGCGCGCTAAATGACGGTCAATAATATGGCGTATAAGGTATTAAAGGTAGGTACAGGGTGTTAGTGGTAACTATTCATATTCAGTGTGTTTGGAGTAATGCGTACTCGCAGAAGGATTGGCACGACTGAAGGTTCCGCAGGCGTCACACTTTCCGCAGGTGTGTTGTAGACAATGCAAAAAGCATTAACAGCGTGTTGACCGCAACCTTCGACGCCGAACATTACGCAGGTGTGTGTTGCTGCCTTAAGAACAAATAACTTTGAGGGTTTTCGCGTAGCAATTGACGAAAGAAGTATTGTATTTCATTCTGGAAGGCCAAGTAGACTGTCAGTTTGAATTGTGTAGCGGAAATGCTACAGATATTAAATTCGTAGCAATGCCTACGCTTTTGTGTCGTAGTAATTACTACGCTGGCCCTACGATGTTTCAGACAAGAAAAAAAAACTTCTGTAACATTAAATATTAATTCTTATAACTAGTTTTTCTTTTTCCCCTGCTATAACAATAATTTGATATTTAAACATTTATTTGAAATAATACATGCAACAGTTTTGAATTGTTTTTATCACAATATCTCAACAAATTCTTTTTGATACGGAATTGAAACTACACACAAATAGATGATACGCTATTCGTCAATGCGGAAGGCGAAGAGAACTAGGTACTTCCCCCACATTTATTCTAAAGGAAGTTTGTCCCTTGAGCTGTGACACAAAGGATGAAAAATGGCCGCGGTACAGGCGTCAACTGAATAAAATAAATTAAATTCTTCTGCATTTCAAAGCTTAAATAAAAAAGAAAGAATGCATTTAGCATCGTAAGCTCTGGATATTATCTTTAAACTATTGGGCGCTTTTCCACTAGACGGCACGTCAACGGCAACGGCGACGGCACGGCGAGATCACGTGACAATATCTATGGGAATCGATGACATGCCGTGACGGTGCCGTGCCGTCAAGTGGAAAAGCGTGTCATATAATTTCATTGATTTTCATACATTATCTCACCTACGATATCGTCGACGGTACCGTGCCGTCGCCGTTGCCGTTGACGTGCCGTCTAGTGGAAAAGCGCCCATTCTTTGTGGATATCTTATTTAAAAGACAGTTTAGAAGATATAAAAAGTGTTATCATTGTTACAGTAACTACAACACGGTCACGGTGTTTAGATTAAACGGAATGATTATATTAAATATATTATTTAAAACTTCGGCGTAAGGATATAGGAACATTATAACTGATAATCGATTGCCTGTCAAGAAAGATGTTTTCATGCTTCGGAGAGCACATGAAGCCAAAGCTACTAGTTGTCCCTTCCAAGTCCCTTATAAACCTCTTCGTAGTTTTTGATTGACAAAATCCATGAAGACGTTTATAAAGGACTTTATTTAGGGTTCATTAGATCGTTCATTCCGACAGTAGAAGCACAAATACGGGGTGTAAGGGACAGCGTATACCAGAAACTGAGATAGGGGTTTCCCAGTCAACGAACTGAACAACTTTCACCAGGAAATTCTTTCTGAAAAAAAAATACTTTCCCATACTACCCTGCAACCCCTATCAGTTTCTGTTATGCTGTCCCTTACACCCCGTATTTGTGCTTCTACTGTCGGAATGAACGATCTAATGAACCCTAAATAAAGTCCTTTATAAACGTCTTCATGGATTTTGTCAATCAAAAACTACGAAGAGGTTTATAAGGGACTTGGAAGGGACAACTAGTAGCTTTGGCTTCATGTGCTCTCCGAAGCATGAAAACATCTTTCTTGACAGGCAATCGATTATCAGTTATAATGTTCCTATATCCTTACGCCGAAGTTTTAAATAATATATTTAATATAATCATTCCGTTTAATCTAAACACCGTGACCGTGTTGTAGTTACTGTAACAATGATAACACTTTTTATATCTTCTAAACTGTCTTTTAAATAAGATATCCACAAAGAATGGGCGCTTTTCCACTAGACGGCACGTCAACGGCAACGGCGACGGCACGGTACCGTCGACGATATCGTAGGTGAGATAATGTATGAAAATCAATGAAATTATATGACACGCTTTTCCACTTGACGGCACGGCACCGTCACGGCATGTCATCGATTCCCATAGATATTGTCACGTGATCTCGCCGTGCCGTCGCCGTTGCCGTTGACGTGCCGTCTAGTGGAAAAGCGCCCAATAGTTTAAAGATAATATCCAGAGCTTACGATGCTAAATGCATTCTTTCTTTTTTATTTAAGCTTTGAAATGCAGAAGAATTTAATTTATTTTATTCAGTTGACGCCTGTACCGCGGCCATTTTTCATCCTTTGTGTCACAGCTCAAGGGACAAACTTCCTTTAGAATAAATGTGGGGGAAGTACCTAGTTCTCTTCGCCTTCCGCATTGACGAATAGCGTATCATCTATTTGTGTGTAGTTTCAATTCCGTATCAAAAAAGAATTTGTTGAGATATTGTGATAAAAACAATTCAAAACTGTTGCATTATTATTTCAAATAAATGTTTAAATATCAAATTATTGTTATAGCAGGGGAAAAAGAAAAACTAGTTATAAGAATTAATATTTAATGTTACAGAAGTTTTTTTTTCTTGTCTGAAACATCGTAGGGCCAGCGTAGTAATTACTACGACACAAAAGCGTAGGCATTGCTACGAATTTAATATCTGTAGCATTTCCGCTACACAATTCAAACTGACAGTTCTACTTGGCCTTCCAGAATGAAATACAATACTTCTTTCGTCAATTGCTACGCGAAAACCCTCAAAGTTATTTGTTCTTAAGGCAGCAACACACACCTGCGTAATGTTCGGCGTCGAAGGTTGCGGTCAACACGCTGTTAATGCTTTTTGCATTGTCTACAACACACCTGCGGAAAGTGTGACGCCTGCGGAACCTTCAGTCGTGCCAATCCTTCTGCGAGTACGCATTACTCCAAACACACTGAATATGAATAGTTACCACTAACACCCTGTACCTACCTTTAATACCTTATACGCCATATTATTGACCGTCATTTAGCGCGCCAGACAAGAATCCGTGTGTAAAATCGGCTGTTCCATCGGCGGAATTGGTGTGTCATACACAACCGAAGGTTCCGTCGTCGAACGTTGCGCAGGTATGTTGCTACCCTTATGTTTTGAAGAAGTTGACGAACGCAGAGGGTCAGGTCAGGTTACGTCTCCAGGGTTACATCAATCAATTACTCAAAATAGGGTCCCGGAAACCTTCGTAAATAAGGAAAAGGACTCTTAATAAGAAACCTTAAAACACCTAAAATCAAGAAATTGTTTCAATTTCTGCACTTAAAAAAAGATGTTTATTGCCCATATTCAGTACAGTACGTATAAGTAAGATACAAACTTAAACTAAATAATTGTGCGCGATTACTTTAGGTATTCTCTTACAACTATCTGCATAGTATACCCAGCTATCTCAAATGAAAATTTTGAAATATAAAACACACTAACCTAACCATTTTTTTTACCATATACCAATATCTCTCGTCAAACGAAGTCCTAATCTAAATCATGTTATGCAAACCCGAAATGAACCATTCAAATTGAGTATCGCATAAGAGGCAAGCTCGTCAGTTCGGCCGACGTTGATTGTCCAGACTTTGAGCAATTTGCGGGGGACTGCCTTGCCCCGTAGAGGTAAGGAGCTAGATAGACGGACTGCAATACACACAATTTGACTGCCAAATTGCGATTACGATGCAGTTTGTGAAACTGCACGCCAATTGCCCGTCAATGCTCTCGATTCTGGCGGTACAATTTGTCGATTAATTTTAAGACAGCGCAGTCACTTTCTCAACTTTGACCTAAGAAAGAGAAAGCAAATAAACACATGGCATTGATACTTCTAATTTGACATAAGATTGATTATGTGACGTAAAATGAGAGAGCATGCTCTATGCTTTCTTCTTAAAATTCCTTATTTTAAGCATCTTACGTCAATCTGCACGACGACTGTTCGTACACCGACTGCACATTGGCAGGCCGAGCTGTTTTTTTTCTTTCATTATCTGTATTTAGTAGCTACGTCACAGTTCACTAGTTTCATTACCTACATTCGCGCCAACTGCATTCGAACAACATTACTGTAACATTGCAGTCGTATTGCAGTTGTGTTGCAGTCCGTTTGTGAAGAGCCTAAGGGGGGCCTTGTTAGATCAAAAGAGACCGCTCTCCTCCGCGATCAAGTGTTGATCGCCTCAGATATTCAGAGGCGCCAGGTATAACAGAGCCTTTCGTGGCCTTTCTTAGATGTTCCGGCTTCCTCCATTGTTTCATAATGTTGTTTTTTCTGAGAATCCAACAATTGATTGATTGATTTTTAATTTGACAAACCAACAAACCTGATTATAATTACTTGACAAATAAGATGATGACATGCCCTGCCCCTATCTTTGGTAATGTAGCCGTAATGGGTTTGGACATTATAATTAATTATCTAGACTAGAAGAGAAATTTTGTAAGTGGGTAAGCAAGTCAGGATAAAGACTGTGTTAAGAGCAAGTTAAAACACTAAAGAGATCTGTCTTCATTGCTCTCCGGCTTAGTGTTTGCGGATCCGGAAGTTGCGGATCGTGTGGGGTGTTAAAACTTGCGCGCGAGTTGAATCTGTTTGTTCCCAGTTGTGTGAGAGTTAATCACTTCAATTAGAGAGAAGGAAGACACGCAGTTCTGAACTACTGGCAGGTTTAGATTGAAAGTGTCCTTGGTTCAGTCTTAATTTTTTTGGAAGAGTGTTTTAGCTTCGTTCACGTATACACGTAAATTCCTACATGAACGACATGGAACAGTTTTCCTTTACTCGAATGCGTATTTTAACTGTCACAAAAACAACATTTAAAATTATTGCAAATGTTTTTGTTCATTTGTTTTTCTAAAATATTCAAAATATGTTAAATAATATGCACAATTAAATTATATATTTTTTTCCTATAAGAGTATTTTTATTAGTGTCATGGGACAATAAAATTCACTTTTTTTATTTTATTGCAATAACCACGCAATTATCATTGGCTACTGAACGAAGAGCGCAAGTCGCAACTTGCCAGTCCAGTCGCCACCACCGCTAATTACACGCATGGACACCCCCCATACCTCCCTCCTACCCTATTTCACTCTGCGTCAAC
>JARACY010002395.1:0-43283 GCA_029255725.1 Scrobipalpa atriplicella | reverse complement strand
AATGTCGTTTGGAGAAATTGCTGGCCGCTGCGTACTTGAGGATCGAAAAGAGTGAATGTACTGTTTTTTTTTTAATAATGAAGCTATTCCCTAGCAAATGGGAGAAAAAATATTTGTTACTTCATACATATCAATACTATTTCCCCATATCATAATGCCATATAGCATAACTTCCCTTTCTGACCTATACTCTTATGCTTTTTTTCTAGTTCGGGTGCTCAGTATGCGCTATAATGTTCGCTTCTTACGATTCAGCTTCTTACTGCTCATTCCCTTCACTACTCAGCCCTTTCAGCCGTTACACGTACTGACATTGGTCAGTTGGTGAGAAAACGCGTGATACGACCCACTTTGTGTCCCACTTTTCTTTTGTGTACATATGTCAAAGTCAAAGTCAAAGTCAAATCATTTATTTCCAAATAGATTCTTACGAACACTTTTAGAAAGTCACAGATGAGTCTATTACAAAGAAAATTATATCAATGTCACAAAAGCAAATAAAATAAAATTCACTTTGCCTAATGTACATTCTTCCTATAATGATATTGTACTTAATAATGAAAGATTAGAGTTCACTGAAAGCACAGTTTTCTTAGGGATCACACTAGACTGGAAACTTCAATGGCATCCGCACATTACATCTTTATCGGGGAGACTAAGTTCAGCCGCATTTGCTGTGCGAAGAATCCGAGAGCTCACAGATATTGCTACAGCAAGACTTGTTTATTTTAGTTATTTTCATAGCATTATGTCCTATGGAATTTTGCTGTGGGGCCGCGCTGCTGACATTGATTCAATTTTTGTTCTGCAAAAACGGGCTATTAGAGCAATATACAATCTCAAATGTCGTGATTCCCTAAGAGAATTGTTTAAAGAGATAAATATTTTAACTGTACCATGTCAATTTATATATGAAAATATTATGTATGTAAGGAAAAATATTCATAGTTTTTCCAAAAACGGTGACAGGCATAATCGGAATCTAAGAAGCAAAAATAAAATTGACCAACCTCATTTTAGGTTAGCTAAGGTCAAAAAATCATTTTTAGGTCAATGTATACAATACTATAACAAAATACCTGACCATATATTAAATTTGTCAGAAAGTCAATTTAAAAATACAATTAAAAACACATTATGTCAGAAAGCCTATTATAAGCTAGATGACTATACTAATGACAAAGAGGTTTGGAGCTCTGATATTTCAGTGAAGCGCAAGAAATTGGCACACATTGCGGACACCAACCGAATTTTGATCAAAACGAAGGCGAAAAGTAAAAGTAGGAGTAAGCGAAAACGAAAGGGGGGCCGCAAAGTGCGAGTTTCTCGTGCTTCTTCATCATTGTGATATATTTTTATTTTATTTGCTTTTGTGACATTGATATAATTTTCTTTGTAATAGACTCATCTGTGACTTTCTAAAAGTGTTCGTAAGAATCTATTTGGAAATAAATGATTTGACTTTGACTTTGACTTTGACATATGTACACAAAAGAAAAGTGGGACACAAAGTGGGTCGTATCACGCGTTTTCTCACCAACTGACCAATGTCAGTACGTGTAACGGCTGAAAGGGCTGAGTAGTGAAGGGAATGAGCAGTAAGAAGCTGAATCGTAAGAAGCGAACATTATAGCGCATACTGAGCACCCGAACTAGAAAAAAAGCATAAGAGTATAGGTCAGAAAGGGAAGTTATGCTATATGGCATTATGATATGGGGAAATAGTATTGATATGTATGAAGTAACAAATATTTTTTCTCCCATTTGCTAGGGAATAGCTTCATTATTTAAAAAAAAAACAGTACATTCACTCTTTTCGATCCTCAAGTACGCAGCGGCCAGCAATTTCTCCAAACGACATTAATGACCTCGCTACGCTCTGGAATTAATCCTAGAATCCTTCATTCCGCTCAGGATTCAATTTGCTTCCCGTGACGTTAGACACTGCTTTATTCCCTCGATGCATAATATACTATTGTAGCTTTCTAATCTCTTATATTTAGTAGTATTAATTTAACAGAAGATTTTTCTTTATTTCATATGACATTATGATATGGGGAAACTGTAGATATCAAGTAACATCATTTTTTAGATTAGATTTGGTAGCTTTGTTTTCAACTATATTTAGTAGCTTTAATTCGAAGATAAATTAGTTTTTTAAGGTAGAATATTAAGTTTCTTTTTAGCTGTTTTTATGTTCTTAGAAAGAAAAATAATTATGTGTAAGGGGTAAAAGGGCTGAGTAGTGAAGGAAATGAGCAGCAAGAAGCTGAACCGTAAGGCCTCCTACACACTATGCGCCGCACGTTGCCGCAGAACATCATTCAAGGTCACATGAATGTATGGCGCGCGGGCCGGCGGCACCGCGGCACGTGCGGCTTATGCGGGCCGCCGGCTATGCCGCGCGGCACAGCCGGCGGCATAGTGTGTAGGAGCCTTAAGAGGCGAACATTATAGCGCAAACTGAGCACCCGAACTAGAAAATATATATATAAAGTATGGAAAAGAAGTTATGCTATACAGCATTGTGTTATGGGGAAACAGCATTTTTTAGATTTGATTAGGTAGCTTTGTTTTCTCCTATATTTATCTTCCATGCTGGACTGGGAGTGGTAGAAAAACATAGAGTGGTAGAAAATCAACTAAGGGAATCGAGGGTTTCAGTATTGTAATTTAGGCGATGGGCTGACAACCTGGCACTATAGGAATATACAGATCTATCTATAATAACCCTCAAAACTTGTCAGACGTAGCGGAATGACCTTTGTTTAGGTCGTTTACGCTCTGCCTACCCCGTTAGGGATAAAGGCGTGATTATATGTATGTATGAATGAGGTTATATTTGTTAAATTATGTTTGTAGTGTGTAGTGCTTTATTTGACAGACGGTGAAAGAGGGTGGTTCGATGAGCTCCCCAGCGCCCTCCCAAGAAATAAATTTATTGCGTCTAAAATATAAACATATTATGGGCATGTAAATAGTCGGTCCTGCGCCTGATTTCTCTCTGGTCGTGTCAGTCAGTCTGTCCCTTCAGAATAAGAGATTGAAGGAATAGAGGGTGCACTTATGTGTTGCGCAAACACTTGGGCACTAAAAACTAGTATTAACTAATATTTATTATTGATATGTTAGGTATTTATATTATATTAGGAATTTGTTAGGTATTTATCATTAATTTTATGTATAGGTATATTGAGATTTAATAGTATCATAGCTATGCTTTTTATTTTATTTTCTATTATTTGTGCACGCCTAATCTGCCTCTCTTGTAACAGTCTCACTTCCGTAGGTCGGCTGGAAGAAATTTCTTAGTAGAAATAAGCTGTACCTGTTGTGTCGTCATTCTTCATGTATTGTTATTGTCATATAACTTGTGTACAATAAACAATAAATAAATAAATAAACTAGTCCCGCGCAGTTGGCTGATCTCTGGGAGATTGGCCGCCGTCACCGAAAATCGGTTGGGAGGACTATTAAAATGATTATAACTATACTCACATCTTTCTCCCAATCATAAGGGTCAGAATCCTTGATCCCTCGCCTCTTGCAGCATCTCTCCAGTAATGAGGCGAGCATGTTGTAGTCGGGTGTGTCGGCGTACTCGAGTGCCTGCACGTGCTCCAGGAACTGTCGCAACTCGCCCGGGAGGTGCTTCAGGAGCAGACGGTGGTCGTATTTCTCTTTCATCAGCCCCACCTGGATAAATAAAAACCTCATTCAATTTATACAGGGTGTAACAGAAAGGGTATATACATCGAGAAATGTGTGAATCTACCCATGAAACTGAACAACTTTCCCTAAGGAACATAGGTCGAAAAACGTTACCAAACCTTCCCATTTCCTTGTTATGACCTTCCCAATTCCTTGTTATTACCTTCCCATTTCCATGTTATAACCTATCCATTTCCTTTGTTATTGACTTCCCAATTCCTTGTTATTATCTTCCCATTTCCTTGTTATTACCTTCCCAATTCCTTGTTATTACCTTCCCAATTCCTTGTTATTACCTTCCCAATTCCTTGTTATTACCTTCCCATTTCCTTGTTATTACTTTCCCAATTCCTTGTTATTACCTTCCCATTTCCTTGTTATTACCTTCCCAATTCCTTGTTATTACCTTCCCAATTCCTTGTTATTACCTTCCCATTTCCTTGTTGTTACTTTCCCAATTCCTTGTTATTACCTTCCCATTTCCTTGTTATTACTTTCCCAATTCCTTGTTATTACCTTCCCATTTCCTTGTTATTACCTTCCCAATTCCTTGTTATTACCTTCCCAATTCCTTATTATTACCTTCCCATTTCCTTGTTATTACTTTCCCAATTCCTTGTTATTACCTTCCCATTTCCTTGTTATTACCTTCCCAATTCCTTGTTATTACCTTCCCAATTCCTTGTTATTACCTTCCCATCTCCTTGTTATTACCTTCCCAATTACTTGTTATTACCTTCCCAATTCCTTGTTATTACCGTCCCATTTCCTTGTTATAACTATCCATTTCCTTAATATTACCTGTTCCTTGTCCTTGATCTTCCTCCAGGGCAGTTGTCCGTTCACAAACTCTACTAGCATGTAGAAGAGAGACCACAGGTCGTCGTGTCTCCCCATCTCCTTGTTCTTGTGGGCGTTTATTGACGCGTAGCGGACCGTGCCTTCAACGAACAACAGTGGAATAAGTGCACACTCACTGGGGGCGATTCGTATGCGCAAAAATCTATGACTCTCATATAAATCTTGACTAAAATGGTCATATTTATTTAAGTCATGCTCTGACCGAATCGATAGAATCTGATTTAAGTATGAGGTGCGGAGGGGACAGTTGATAAATGAAGTCTATGTCAAGTAGAGTCCCCATCCCTACTCCCCCCCGCATTGACGTGGTAAATAATGGGGATAAAAACGCAAAGCTAATTGTAGATGGCGCCAATGTTGAGTGTTCCAAAAGAGACCAATGAGAAGACACAAAACTGACATTGATATTGATATTGACAGATCTTTAAAGCCTGCTACACACTATGCAGCCGGCATGGCCGGCGGAAGCGCCGGCCATGCCACGCGGGGCGGCGCGGCACGGCGGCTTCCTTTGAAACGGGCGCATCACGGCGTCATAGTGTGTAGCGGCCTTAATAACCTTACAGTAGGTTAACAATAGTGTTGAAACGAGTTAGGTTGAAACGAGTTTAGTTGAAACGAGTTAAGTTGAAACGAGTTAAGTTGAAACGAGTTAGGTTGAGACGAGTAAGTTGAAACGAGTTAGGTTTGAGACGAGTAAGTTGAAACGAGTAAGTTGAAACGAGTTAAGTTGAAACGAGTTAAGTTGAGACGAGTAAGTTGAGACGAGTAAGTTGAAACGAGTTAGGTTGAGACGAGTAAGTTGAAACGAGTTAGGTTGAGGCGAGTAAGTTGAAACGCGTTAGGTTATGATGAGTAAGTTGAAACGAGTTAGGTTGAGACGAGTAAGTTGAAACGAGTTAGGTTGAGACGAGTAAGTTGAAACGAGTTAGGTTGAAACGAGTAAAGTTGAAACGAGTTAGATTGAGACGAGTAAGTTGAAACGAGTTAGGTTGAGACGAGTAAGTTGAAACGAGTTAGGTTGAGACGAGTAAGTTGAAACGAGTTAGGTTGAATCTTACAACCTGTCACTACAGCTTAACAAGAAAATGGATTTAGAAACCAGTTTGTGCTTTTATATTTACCTCTAAACCCAGCGGCGGCCCTGGGAGGCCTAACTTGCCCCGAGGAGGTGGTATATTGTCGCGCCAGTCCGAAATCCAACATGTATACTTTGCGACAGTTAGACGGATGCCGGCCAATACTGAAGTTACTCTGAAAATAAATTTAATAATTTTATACATATCGTAAGATGTAGCCCGGATGGTGTAGTGGATAGGGCCGCGGCCTTCTGTGCAGGAGGTCGTGGTTCGAATCCCACCACGTACCAATGTGTTTTTCGGTATTCGAATTTCATATGTACGTTTATTCGGCGCTTTTACGGTGAAGGAAAACATCGTGAGGAAACCTGCACACACCTAAGAAGAAATTCAAAGGTTGTGTGTAACCTAATCTAGGATTGGGTCTGGTTTCCCTTCTGGGTTGCGGAGGTCAGATGACAGTCGCTGTGTGTAACAACCAGTACCCTCGTTCAATCCCCTAGATTAGGTAGCCAACCCCGTGAGATACGGGAAAAAGGCTAAGAAGATGATACATATCGTAAGATGATTCGAGAATCAGTTAGACTATGGATAAAAAGATTCTCAATCTTACTGTTGAAAGATCGTCCTTTTGCGAAAAAACGTGTCACTATAGCAACATTACCAATAAGAAAGAAAATTTTTGCCAGACTTAAGAAAAAAAGAACAAGTAACATTACGTTTTATGTTATCACACTTATTAGGTCTGCTGTAAGAAATTTCTTTTTAGAAATAAGCAGTGCCTGTTGTGTCGTAATTCCTATGTAATTGTTCTGTGTATGTTCATGTGTACAATAAACTGTTAAATAAATAAATAAATAACATTGCGAAATGTAATGAATTCTTATTATCCGTGTTTTAGCAATATTCCTAGGATTTTCGCAAACATTCGCCTGCGATATACATAATACGCCGACCCCTTTTTTTAGGTTTTATTTATCTTAATGTCAAGTCAAAGATACGGAAAACACTAGAAAACATAGTTAATTTTAAATCGCTTGAATCAAAAGCAAATTGTTAGCAAAAAGAACCAAGTAAGTCCTTCCATGCTAGACTGGGAGTGTTAGAAAAACATAGAATTTGCCAGCTACATCTCCTCCCGGGCATGCTGTAAAAATCAGCTAAGGGAATCGAGGGCTTCAGTGTATTGCAATTTGGGCGATGGGCTGACAACCTGTCACTATAGCAATATACATAATCATCATCTATATTAGACCTCGAAACTTGTCAGACGTGGCGGAACAACCTATGTTTAGGTCTTTTTTGCTCTGCCTACCCCATTAGGGAATCAGGCGTGATTTCATGTATATGTATGTATGTATTTAAAAATATATATTTCTATACTTACAGGTTTAATATCTCTATGTAAGAATCCGACTGAGTGTATGGAATCTATCGCCTTGAGTATTTGCAGGCCTAATCTGTAACAAAACAAATAAAATACAAAATACAAATACAAAATTGTTTTTATCTACACTCATGTCGTAAATCCTTCATTTACTTATCAGAAACGCTAAGCAAATGATATACCTTTCGATGCAGCCGTGACTAAGGAACCATACAAATTTCATTTCGTTATCGCAAAGCTGTAACAAAATGAAGTTGTTTTTTTTTTTAATTTTTACGCAGATGCTTGCTATTTGAGCAAACTAGAAAAGAAGAAATAATGATTACTTTATTTTTCTTTAATTTAAATTTGTTGTATGAGTGTAGATAAACTATTGTATGAAACTGTACATAATTAGTATTTAACACTCGTGTTAAATATCCCTCATTATGCAACAGTTACATAAATAGCTATTATACTACACCTATTCGGAAAGTATATTAGTTATTACTTGAAAAAAGGGAAGAAAGTACGTTAATCCAAGCGAACGAATATGCGGGCGGGAAAAATAAGTATTTTCTCCCCTCCTTTATTTTTTTAAACTACACCCTCGTAGGAATCGGTCATGTTCTCCCCTAAATAAACAATGTACTATTATTAATCAAAAAAGACAACAGAAAAGACACATTTTAGTACAGCCAATGTTAAATACAGGAACAAGTCGCCAATTCTGTTCTAACACAACTAATTACTAGCAAACCTCACAGTAGGAACAAACCTGTATTGTGAGATTTAGAGATACGATTAGGCTGAGTTAGATATCTTAACCTAAATGGACTTGAAGGTAAACAATAATAAAGTTAAGGCGAAATAAACAATGTGTGGTGGTTAAAACAAATAGGGTTAGTTTTATTCGGTACGCGAACTGATAGGTTGCTCAGATGTAGATAACGAAACTGAACAACTTTCACTCGAGGACCGGAAGGACGGAAGGAAAGTTAAGGACGTTAGGGCCTGGAGGGCCGGATGGACGCTAGGAACTGGAGGGAAGGAGGGACGTTCGGGACGGGAGGGAAGGAGGGACGTTAGGGACGGGAGGGCCTGAGGGACGTTAGGGACGGGAGGGCCTGAGGGAAGGAGGGACGTTAGAGACGGGAGGGCCTGAGGGACGTTAGGGACGGGGAGGGCCTGAGGGACGTTAGGGACGGGGGGACGTTAGGGACGGGAGGGAAGGAGGGACGTTAGGGACGGGAGGGAAGGAGGGACGTTAGGGACGGGAGGGCCTGAGGGACGTTAGGGACGGGGGGGACGTTACGAACGGGAGGACCGGAGGGATGTAAGAGACGGGAGGGAGGGCCGGAGGGGCCGGAGGAATGTTAGGGACGTTAGAAAAACAAGGGACGGAGGGACTGAAAGGACGCAAAGGTCGAAGGGACTGGAAGGACGGAAGGGCCGGAGGGACAAAAGTAAAAAATAAAAACGTTTTTCTACATATGAGTGGGAATCGAACCTGAGTGTAGTAGATAGCGAGAAAGCGCCCCTCGGCTGTGCCCGTCGCAACTCTGCCAAATTTCTTCCTTGTAACTGCATCACTACGTAGTTGAATCTGGCATTTCTACCGCAACCTATGAAACGGCATACGTGTTCTTTGCCTGCGAATAAAAATTATGAATTAAAAACAAGCAAGACAAGAATAACAAGTATTTCAAAAAGTAATTCTAACAACCCGACTGTAGTATCTATAAAAACATGTTTTAATGCATTATTTTTTCTAAAATTGAGCTTTGACGTATGAATCATATATATTTTTGTAATCTCCTTTTAATTATCTTTATTTTGATACCCCACTCGATAGATTCAGTCAAAAAAAGATTTTGAAGACTTACAATTTTGCGCCAAAAATCCGCCATTTTGAATTTTGAAAAATTACACCTATCTAAGAACACCTCGAATGCTTGAGACCAATCGAACGATACCCTCATTGTTGAATTACATCCAGCCGTTTCGGAGATACGAGGTAATAAAGAAATATCAGTACAAACATACATACCTTACATAATAGTACGGCGGTTAGCTGGAAAAGCTTGCAAACTGGCGTGATGGGATGAATGGGTCTCAGGGTCGTATTTATAATCAGCTCTCAAGAGTGACAGCGAATTTGAGTTTGTCAGAAATGTCATTTCAGTACAAAACGACCTGTCAAATCCAAACTTAATATTGCTCTCAATCTTGAGATCGCTTTATAAATACCGAGCCTCAGACTGGTTGTACACATCCTAAGGTAACTTTTGAGATATGTTGCCCTGCAGGCCTATGATGCGCACTGTAGATTTCGTTTTGTCTACACATTATGTCTTTCGTTGCGCACTTCACAACGGAAAATGAGAGGCATTATTCATAGTGAAGTATGCATCACATGTAGACAAATCGGATTCTACAGTGCGCATCATAGCCCTGCTGGTGGGTACACTCTGTGGGTCTGCAGGCAGGGTCGGTTAGGTTACTATAGGAGCAATTACAGTATTGCAATGATATAGGAGTGGTGCTCGAACAAAGTTTGGAGCACACCCTGGTCAAATTCACATCGTGGTGAGAAAAATCCAAAATGGCGGAAAACAAGATGGCCGCCATACAAAATAAAGTCTAATATCTCCTAAACGATGAGAGATAGATGGAGAGTGCTCGAATAAATGTTATAGGGAATGATAGTGGGTAACTTTCGGTGATCACGAAAATCCAAGATGGCGGATCCAAAATGGTATTTTGTATAAAGAACTTTGATCAGGTCTGGCGCGGAAACAGTTGCTCGTATACACATACCTTGTAGTTTCTTGAGTACGGCAACCTCCATTTTCAGCACTTGTTTGGGTTGCCTCGCTGACTCCACCTTTAAAGCGACTGCCTCCTGTGTCACTAAGTCCAAACCCTCATAGATCTCGCCGAAGCCTCCTCCGCCTATTTTCTTTACCACCTGTGAGGACAGAATCGAATATTAAACAAACATACATAAAGTCGCGCTTTTAAACCTATAAGGAGAGTCTCCCAAGGAAGCACTCTCGCTCGTATACTCTTGCTATCTGACCTACCATCGATCCTTGAACACGTGGCCGGGTTGCATTAAATCCTCGATGACCATAGTGATATAGACCATTTTTCTTATACCATGATGTAGACGACCTTTTGTACTCCCAGACTTCTCTCAAGGCAGTATGCTAGGTACTATGTTCTTTATCATAGCTCCAAAGCCTATTTATTATAAGTGTTCCTCAAGGAAGCATCCTAGGTCCCATGTTATTTATTATCTATCTATGATTATCTGACATTCCATCTTTATTTGACCACGTGTCCGGGTTGCAGTAGATCCTCGGTTGCCATGGTGATGTGAACAGCCCCGCGGCCCCTGGAGGACGACTGGGACGCTGCCCCCGCACCGCCTATAAGGAGACTCCTTCAAGGAAGCAACTTAGTCCCTCTATTGTTCTCCATATTGGCATCTTACCTTCCATCGTTCCTTGACCACGTGGCCGGGTTGCAGTAGATCCTCGGTTGCCATGGTGATGTGAACAGCCCCGCGGCCCCTGGAGGATGACCGAGACGCGGCCCCCGCGCCGCCGAAGTTCGGGAGGGTCCGCGATCTGAACAACAAAAAACACGATCACACACCCAAGCCCCCGCTAGGACAAACAACGCCCAGACACAGAAACAGATATTTAAATTTATCATTAAATAATCCTCAGTACATTTACAATATATCTGTAAAACAAACAATAGCCATTTTTGCCATATCTCTTATAGTTTTCGCGCAATCTGCCACCAAAGATGGCAGCTTTTAGATAGATAGATAGATAGATAGATAAATCATTTATTCGGTACCAGTTATTACAGTTAGACATCTTAAAACTAAATAGTCTAAAAGTTACAAAAGATACCGAAAAGGTTCCCGGCTCAGCATGTGCTAAAGTCCAAGACAGTAGCGCTGGTTTTCAGCAGGAACCTTACTAAACTAACTTAACCTAATAACTTAACCTAAGCATAAAAATACAACAATTTTCATAATTTTTTGTATGATTTTGCTAACAAAAGACAGAAGAAAAATGTCTGGAAAGAATTATGCCAAAGTTTTATCTATAATGCCTGAATTATTACCTCAATAAAGGATTAGGTTGCACACGTAGCTGAGTTGCGGCCTGCAACCGCTCCCTTGCTCCTCTCTGCAATTAAGTAACAAACATTACCTGTATGGGTGAGGCCGTCAATTTTGCCACATATCACGCAGACAGAGATCACCAATATAATATACAACGTGTAACAGAAAGGGTATATGCATCGATAAATGGGTGAATCTACCCATGAAACTGAACAACTTTCCCTAAGGAACATAGGTTAAAAACCGAAAAAAAAAAAATTGACCTTCCACACAAAATGTATCAGCTGATAGCGCATTTAGTATGGGAAGTCAAATTTCTTTTTTCCGATTTCGATCTATGTTCCTTAGGGAAAGTTGTTCAGTTTCATGGGTAGATTCACACATTTCACGATACATATACCCTTTCTGTTACATGTTGTATATTAAAGTAATAAGTTAACATTGATTATTATTTAAACAAGTTAACTTTCAGTTCGGTTCTAAACCACCTGAAAGGAATCTTATAGCTCTCTGCGACATGGTTTGTGTGACAACCCAAACCCATATGAAAGACAGCTACCAGGATAGCTAAACGTGCCCTCCGAAGCACAGAATCTTTTTCTTGACAGGCAATCAGGTGATTCAGCCTGCATTGTCTTTAACCAAACTGGAGAAAATCTCAAGTGATGAAAAATATCAACTGGGAATCGAACTGGGAGTTCAAGGCTTACCTGTAAATCATTGTTGGACCTGGCGTGCTCGAGGGGTACGGGCTGCGGGGCGGGGGGGTTACAGCCCGATCCCTGTGAATCAGTATTGGCTGATGATGACGAAGACTCTAAAAAGAAAAAACAATGTATTAAGTTCATTCTAACAAAGAGCAGAGACAATCAGATGATTCCTAGGTGATTTAGCATGCATTGTCCTAGTCAAAGCTTCCAGCAAACAATACCGACGGCATGGCTGCTGGCTTGAAAGTGCCGAATGGTCGCTGGTGCCGAAGGTATGGCACGGAAGGCCCCACAGCTTAAGGCTCCTTACTAATTTTATTGACGTTGCGTAAAATGATTTCTAGCCAATGTACTGCGTTTACGCTTGCCGACAAAAATATTATATTGATCTTGGAGATATTTCTCGTCCGATGAAGTATTGAAAACACAATCAAAACAGTTTTAACATGTTAAAAAAAATCATAAAGTCAGGTCTTCAAAAAACTTGAAACGGTTTTTAATGAATAAGGCAACCGAGCTACTACGTAATTTTTTTCTTAAAACATAAAGCATTGAACCTTTGTAGTAATATTTTTTCATTTTGATGTAATTTTCATTCATAATTTAACTAATTTGTCATTTTGTCGCTTACGTTTTTAATTCCGAGGGAGTTCAAATCTACTCTCCTTGTTCAGCACGTGGCTGTGCCGCGTTTGTGTGAGTGAGAGACAAATATCTATTTCGGCCCGCCGCGAAATATGGTAAGGCCCCTTAAAGTTATAGTGCTTTGAACTAAGTATGTGTTTTTGTATAAAGACAAGAGTCTTAGCTTACCTGATCGGTTGGACGCGTGTGGAGCCCTCTGCTTGAAGGATGAGTCCCGCTCGCAGGTCGGCTCCTGCTCCCTGCAACAAACAAACAGTCAATCATTACTAGTTATCACAATTAATTTACGAGTGCTCTGCTCTTGTGAGCTTAGCTTGTTGAAACGAAACGGATTCTAACTCTCTAGGAGCAGCTGTTAGGCATGATCTCCGCAGAACGGTCCTCCTCGCAAGGGAGCCCTTTCCCGCGAGCTTTCAGTCGAGCGGACACTTCCGCATCTGAAAAGTCGAAATGAATACGAAACAGTGGTCAGTAAAGAACCGATGCGTTTACTTACGCACTTACCGAGCATGAGATATGTAAATGACTTTTCCGAACTAAACAGTTTTAATATTGTTTAACTCAAACTTTATTCCACACTACAAATTATTCTTTGAGTCTACTTAAAATAAAATCATTAAAAAAATTCTTTACCCTCAAAGAAGCAAGTCAGTTAGAGCCAAATGACCTACTTATCTAACCTTGAAACTTCAGTTTTTTTAACTGTTCAACTCTTCATATCTTTCATCATCGCAGTTTGGCAGCTGGCACGGCAAAGGTCCTGATCTTAATATCGGTTTGTAAGTGGGTTAGGAGTGTAATTTATTAATTAGACATTATCAACAGATACTATATTGGGAGTAAAATAACGGTCATGTGCGAGTCGGACTCGCTCACCGAGGGTTCCGTACCAACTTGGGGGTATTTAAAGTGAATATAATCTAATTGTAATGAACAACCGTGAAAGTCTAAAAACTTATATAGAACCCTCCCTCGAGCACCCAGACTTTTTTCACCCAAAAATATCAACTGTACTAAAGGACAAACTTAAGTTTGCTGTTGTCCCCATACTAGATATAGGGAGATGACTACGAAAATAAGTTTGTTATCCTTTTTTTTTGGTGATATTTAAACAAATTTACAGTTTTCAGATTTTTTCCTTTGAGTGCTATTAGACACTGCTTCCTTCTAAATTTCACGATTGTAGGTCCACGGAAAGTACCCTGTAGGTTTTTGAATCTTGAGGAAGGCAAAACCTAAAGGGTACTTCCCGGTGACCTAGGATCTTGAAATTTGGCAAGAAGCAATGTCTCCTAGCACAATCAAAGGAAAAAATCCAAAAACTAGATCTGTATACATTGCTGTAGTGACAGGATGTCAGCCCATCGCCTTAATTTAAACCCTGGAATCCATTTTACAGCATGCCCGGGAGGAGATGCAGCTGGCACATTCTGTTTTTCTATCGCTCCAAGTCAACATATGGACAAGGAAAAATTTTATTTCGTGCTAAAAATGTTGTGCTTTGCAAAAGTTGTGTGTTATCTTATCATTAGTAGATGTGGTTTAATGGAAACGCAGTACTTTTTTTTAACACTTGTATACCCCTAGGCCTGTCTGTAAGAAATTGCTGAATGTTACAGGGCTACCTTAAACTTAACTAAGGTTTATAAAATGGCAAACTGAGCTAAGCATATTTTAAAAGACATGAAGTGTAGCATTTTTAGATCGAAATTTGTTCTTACTTGGCTAACCTTGAGCAAAGTGACCATTATTTTCAGCAGTTTTGCAGAACAATAGACCAATGTTCAGCTTGTAAAACCATGACTAAACTTAAAACAAGGAACGCAAAATAACGTAAAATCAATATAATTTATTTATTTCAATGCGAGCATTTTTGTTTCTTTGTAAAAAATCGTAACCCTACATTTAGGATTTATAGGGGTTTATAGCAAATTACCGCACCTACTCCACTTCTAAGGTATGTTACATCTCATCATCATATTTTACAAGAACTAATGTTTTTAGGCGGTAAAACTTTAAAGAGCGATTCTAGTTGACATACGGATAGGGGGGTCCACAGGCGTGGATTGCTTAGGGCATCAAGTAGTCTTAATCCGTGACTGTTGTTTAGTTTCACATATTATACATACTATCATTGCCTGTATCCCTAATAGGGTAGGCAGACCTTCAACGACCCAAACAAAGATTGTTTCACCATTGTTTGAAAAGTTTTGAGGGTTGTTTAAGATAGGTCTGATATTGCTGTAGTGACAGGTTGTCAGCCCATTGCCTTAATTGCAATAATATACTAAAACCCTCAAATCCCTAAGCTGGTTTTTACAGCATGCCAAGGCAGAGATGTGGCTGGCACATTCTGTGTTTTTCTATCGCTCCCAGTCCAGCATGAAACCATTATTTATTTCTCTAGATATTTTTAAGGATACGTAAGAATTAGATTTATTTTGTAATAATGAGGCAAAAATGCATAGTTACTATTTGCTTCTTGAAGATAATAATTTAGAGAATAAATTAACTGATTTCCTAAACAGATAGTAGTCAAAACAACCCTAACTTGAGCCTATAATCATACAGCAGGGGCAGATACAGTATAGCTGTATTGATTTATTAAAATTATTACTTTTTGATGCTTGGTTTCAAAACAATAATATGACGAGGGAACCGGTAATACGGCCCAGATAAAGCAACAAATCGTAGAACGAAAGTTTAATTTAGAAAACATACCTTTTGTCCAAAAAAATCGTACTAAAATTAGGTTTGCATATAGCGAAAGAAAAGGGCAGGTATAATAATCCGACTGAATGCAGAATAACGTAGCAGCACCGCAACGACGTATCGTTACGTCACTACGCAACGCAGTAGGGTTATAGAAAGAAAGGGAGAGCGGTATACGGCTGACATCCCACCCAAATTCGATCGATTTTTAGCTATTCACGAACTCTAATAATTTATCTTTTCTCATGAAAAACGACGTGAAATACTTTCTGTCTTTACAATAGACGTTTTGGCGTAAATATGTCGTAGATAAAAGCGGAAAACTTACCAAGAAAAATTATCTGTATCGGTCTGCCAGACAGAACAAAATTAGACACACGATAAATACACTAGACACCGACAACTTCTTAAAATACTATTGTAGCAAGCATGGGAATGTATTAAATACACAATCAAACTGTGCCACAGTTCTCCCCAACATAGTTTTTCTTGTTTTCACGAAATTTTTCTTTTCATGAGATCGATCGCCTTGCCATGACAGTTCTTATTTTCACTGCAATGAAGTGAGCTGCAAGTCACTCAGCTGACGGCTTATTTTTTTAATTTCACGATGTGAAGTTAGCCACTTTGAATAAGTAACTCATACACTGTCAGTACCTATCTCTACTCTAACCATCAATCACCAGGAAATTTTTCCAAGCCAAAAAGAAAGTCGAACATAGAATATCGGAAAAATAAGAAAGGATGAAATGAAATGTATGGTAGGTAGTAAGTTTTTGCAACTTACCATGGTATTATACTATGGGCCCAGTCGAGTTGAACTCGGCGAGGTGCGACCAGCGACATCTCGTCTCTCTTTCTAGCAGCCACGTTTCTCGTTCTAGCAAATACCTACTATCTCAGTTTCTCCATTAGGTTCATTTTTCTAATTTTGGATATTTGTCTAGCAATTCTTGTATAATTGTTTTTGTTTTCATATTATTTTGGCTGTAAGTTTACCTGAAACAAGATATACCATATTTTAATTTCAGTTTTCTATTTATTACCTACCTAACATTAAATAGTAGATTGTATGACGTGGGAGCAAAATAGTATTTTTAAGGCGAGGGCGCTTTTTTTGAATCCAGAGCGAAGAGAGGGATTCTAGAGCAGTAAAATTGCAGCCTGATCTAAGTCATGTTCACGAATCGATAGCATTGCCTTATCTTTTAGCATATTTTTGCTTGAAAGTGTAGTGGGCCTTCGAGGTAGAATAAATCATAATCTATGTAGGTTCGTTTGAAAAAAAAAAAAAACTATGTAGGTAGGTATTTTGCGTAGGAGTAGAATCCGTAGAATCACAGGGGCCACATCACATCACTCACATCACCACATCACGCATGCGTAAACAAGCTTTCTTGTTAGTCAGTTAATAGTTTCTCTATTTAGGCCATTTTCACATTTGACGCTCAACGCGGCGTAGCGCGGTGAGGCGGAGCTGTATCGTTCTTTGTAAGTACAGTGGGCGGCAGGTCGAGTTATCCATTTCACGGACCAATATAAACTGGTTATATCTACCTGGTTATACTCTATAGCCAGTATAAATTGGTCCGCTAAAGTGGTAACTCCACCTGCTGCCCACTGTACATCGGTTTGTATGGAAAAAACGCGGGGTAGAGTCTGGCCAGTGAAAGCTGATCACGAAAAACAGCGGCAATTTCAAAAAATCAGCAGCTGACAACATTGACTATACACTTATTAAACCAAGTTGATACTTAGAATATTTTGTAAAATATTTTGTTTTATGTTGACTATACCTATGTATGGTTATATGTATTGATATACTGTGTTACCGGCAATGTGTATAATAAAGACAGGCATTATATACAATGCCGAATTATACACATTGCAGTTAACATATACAATACCGAGGCTTAATGTACAATGCCTAGGCAAAGCATAATAATACATATTAATATTAATTATATTTCACACATTGCCTACCGGCCCGAGGCATTCTATACATAGCCTAGGCATTGTATATAATGCCTGTATTATACACATTGCCGGTAACACATATAACCATACATAGGTGTAGTCATTATAAAGCAAAATATTTTACAAAAATAATACAAAATATTGTAATTATCAACTTGGTTTTAATAAGTTGTTAATAAGTGTATAGTCAATGTTGACAGTCAAAAAATTGTTGCCATAATAAAGTTTCGAAAAAAATTCGTGGACAGCTTTCACTGGCCAGACTCTATGGCACACTTGCACCGCGCGAGTGAAAACAATGGAACCATAGACAATACGCCGCGTTGCGCGTATAGTGTGATAATGGGGTTAGTTAACAATAAAATTTTACATAAAATGGCATGACATGGCAACCCAAAATGGGGGGATCCCCTGACATGAAATATCTGTTTACGTTTCCAGTGCGGATAATAATAATAAAACACCGAAAAATAAAATAATAAAAACTGTTTAAAATTATATTTAAACTATAACAAAATTGTTAGGTATTCTAGGCTAGGCTAGTCACATTGGATTTACTATTTGTGTTTGTAGTTTTGTTAGTACTATTATACAACGTGTAACAGAAGGGTATATGCATCAAGAAAATGTGTGAATCTACCCATGAAACTGAACAACTTTTCCTAAGGAACATAGGTCGAAATACGAAAAAAAAAAATTTACTGCCCATACTAAATACGCAATTAGCTGTTGCATTTTGTATGAAAGGTCACAATTTTTGTTTCGTTTTTCGACCTATGTTTCTTAGGGAAAGTTGTTCAGTTTCATGGGTAGATTCACACATTTCACGATACATATACCCTTTCTGTTACACGTTGTATATTCTGTGGTTTTGGCGCCAAAATTAAAAAAAAAGCGTTCTAAGGTCATTGCACCTTTGTTTGCAAGAAAGCTAATAATTCTAATCAGGTTATTCGGTTGAATCAAAGAGACGAAAAAATTACAACATTTAAAAGTTGTAAACAACATCATCGGACATATTTTAAACCTTCTAATAAAGAGGGCATCACGTGACAATACCTATGTGATTCAACCTGCAATGCCCTAACCAAACTGGGGAAAATCCCGTGAAATGATTAATTGACAGATATAATCTTTGTGCTCTCCCCGTGGGAATGGAACCCATGATCTCCGGATCAGGAACAGGAACCCATGGCTCAGACCACTGAGACAGATGCAAGCTGAATCACCTGATTGCAAGAAATTATATCGTGCTTCGGAGGGCACGTTCGTCTTTCAAAAACTCTGACACCAGGGTTCAGCGCGTATCGACTCGAAAACCCACTAACATGTTTTCGTAAAAATATACCTACTTATTTAATAGAGTCTGTTCGATAAGAGAACAGGCATAGAATCTGAGGGCGCACATTTGTATTAACTATCCCACGGCTGGTTGCGTGGCGTTTATGCCTAGGTCTTTGACCTAAAACCTCCAAAATTTAATGTAGAAGGTTACTGTTAAAGACTTGGGCATAATCCTCACATGACCAAGCGACAGTTAATTAAATACAAATGCGCGCCCTCAAAGTCCATGCCTGTTCTCTTTTCGAACAGACTCTACCTTTATATTTGCAGATTGTCGAAATGTCGGACATTCCCACCAACAATAGCTAAGAATCCGGCTATTAGAGGAGCTGCATTTAGAACACGGGCGCTGTTTTTAGCGCAGCAGTTGGTTTATTATGTGCGATCTCGTAAACATAACAGAAGCTAGTAGCACTTTCTGAATACCGCCGCACCTGGGCGATTAACCTACCTTTCGGTTTTAAAAATATTTTTAGAATTTCTGTAGTATAGCCAAAGAAAATATAATATATTCTGTGATATTAGCTAACGTATAGCTGAGAGTTGTAGGTACCTACTCTTGATTATTTGTTAGTTTGATTTCCATGAGAATTTCTCCCCTAAATTTATCACCCAATATCCTGTCCTGCCGCTCAAGGTCAATTCTGTAGGCTGTATAGTGCTGATCAGACTATAAGAATTAGTAAAAACTAATGCAGAATGAATTTATACTAAAGACGAATAATTGTAAAACAGTTGATTATAGCACAAAAAAAATTACAATATTTACAATGTACAAAAATTAATGCAGAATTGACTTTTTCGAATAAAATATATTTTAACGCAAGTTTTCGTCCGATTTTGATGTTTTACTTTACCTGTGTTCGTATGAAATGGACTTTATTTTTACATTGGTGAAAGATTTTTCAAAACAGTCTAGTAGTTTAAAGTTTATGTTCTCTATATAAAAAGCGAAGATGATAGAAGTTTCCGTAAATTAACATGACGTTGGCACGGCTAGGTTGAAGATTAATATAGGACTCTCCCTTATACAACGTGTAACAGAAAGGGTAGGCATATGCATCGAGAAATGTGTGAATCTACCCATGTAACTGAACAACTTTCCCTAAGGAACATAGGTCGAAATACGAAAAAAATAATTTGACTTCCCATACTAAATACGCTATCAGCTGATGCATATACCCTTTATGTTACACGTTGTATAATTTATCAATTTACGTGACATTGGCAGAATTGTGAATACACAAAAGCCATTAATTAAGAATTGAATTCATTAATATAGCAAGTGATATATGAGCTATAAGCTACTTAATAGAGACGTATCATGTACGTATACCGTATACCTATATAAATATTGTTCGTCTAAAATATCTATATTATAACAATTTAGATACAGGAATAATGTTTAAACTACCCACTTTAGATAGTCGTACGTGTCTGATACTCTCAAACACTCTGTCATGAGGAAGACAGGTTTTTGGCAGTCATAGCTTCCGTGTTCATTTCGTATAACACAGTTTATTATATCCCGCAAAACGGGAGAAATTTGTCGGCTTCCCTTTGTTTTTGTAGGAATCCTTGAAATTTATAATTATCACGCCAAACACAATTTAGAAGACTGGAAAATAAACAGACAGATAGTCGCCCAAACAACGAAGACCGTAATTTTTTTACTTTTTTTAGCTCTAAGTATATGCAGCAAAAGTCTATGTTGGGTTAGTTTGTGCAAAACTCACGATAAAATATTCTATTTGTTGTTAAGAGCCTTTATACCTAGCGGTGGCGCCACCATTCGCAAAATATAGACATTATGTACCTACGTAATTATGCCTGAGAAATACATTGTAAATACCAGGTGGATTCCATATCGGAATAGCACTTAGCTCATATTAACCTCTTAGCATTGGCAATGAAACCCACTTACTATTAATACATACATACATTATAATCACGCCTTTATCCCTAATGGGGAAGGCAGAACGTAAACGACCTAAACAAAGGTCGTTCCGCCACGTCTGACAAGTTTTGAGGATTATTCCAGATAGATCTGTATATTGCTATAGTGATAGGTTGTCAGCCCATCGCCTAAATTACAATACTGGTGGAAACCCTCGAATCCCTAAGCTGGTTTTTACAGCATGCCCGGGAGGAAATGCATCTGGCACATTCAATGTTTTTCTATCACTCCCAGTCCAGCATGGAAGTTTAATGAATAAATTAATATTATATTAATAATAAATTAATATTATATTAATAATAAATTTATATTATATTAATAATAAATTAATATTATATTAATAATAAATTAATATTAATGCTCCTAATTAATGCTACTTAATCGTAGTAACGTAACAATAATATTTTTAAATCAAACAGACAAACTCACTTGTTTTATATAAATCAAGTGTATAAATAATTCGTCATAATAAAATCTATTCGCAGAGTTTGAGAATAGCTGGCAATGACCTTCCGTCGGCCATTTTTATATCCGCCATTTTACTTTTGCGAATAGGCGCGAAAAGCTCTTGAATATTTCTGGTGATTTGTCGAATGAAAGTTTTTATTTGCATTCGTTGCAATGAAATGAAAATTAGATTTTGTGCCAGATAAGTTATTTACTGGTGACCGGTAGTGGTATTATAGGTACCTACATCTAGAGCGTCTTCGTGCTTCGGAAGGAGCGTTAAGCCGTTGGTCCTGTAATATTAGTCATAGTAGTCGTTAATTAAGCCATGTCAGAAGCCTTGCTAAGCAGTGGCGGCTTGAAAACTGACAGCTGTGTTGGCCACTAAACTGGCAAAAAGCCTAATCTAGGATTGGGTCTGGTTTCCCTTCTGGGTTACTGAGGTCAGATGGCAGTCGTTCTGTATAAAAATCAGTACCCTCGTTCGATTCCCTAGATTAGGTAGCCGACTCTGTGCAATACGGGTAAGCGGTTAGAGTGATGCATTTAGGGCAAGAGGATGATGATGATGACTGATTCCATAAACAACTGCATTTTCCCAATATTTGACAACATTCTTTGTCAGAAGCCAGAAGTATGTAGATTTTTTTTTTTTTTCATTCATCCATTATAGGATAGGCAAAGGAACAGAGCCATACAGCCTCGTCTGATTTTTCACATCATCTTGAATTTGTTAATTTTTAAGGCATAAGCCAAGTCTTCAGTATATTATCATTAAGGCATTTAGCCAAGTCTTCAATTTTCTTTTGATAAGGCAGTGTAGCCAAGTCTTCAGTAAATAACGAAATAAGGCAATATTGCCATGTCTTCTATAAGTAGCTTTATGTTGGCAACTGGTATCAAAACAAAACACGTGACGTGCGAAAATCTTTAAAATAATAGTCCCACAGCGGAAAGCTCGGATTTATTGCCAAAAGAACGATAGATAGATAGATAGATAGATAAAAAGTTTATTGCATAGAAAACAACACACATGTAACACAATGAAAGGTAGAATCAAAGTAACAAACAAAACATATGGAGACTAAAACTAAGTTAAATGTCTACCTACAAACTGCCGCATGTGTGCTGAAGCGATGCAGAGGGTCAAAGCTCAGTGTATTATTGCTCAAAAAGAGCAACACTGCTTTTCACCTCTCACCCATAGAAGTGACGTGGCGATAGGTGGTTATGTGCCTACTAAATTCAATTCTAGTCAGTGTGTTACAAAATGTTACGTCCGAGGGTTCGATTAATCGGAGTAAAACGCCGATAATGGTCACACACACTTTATTTAACACTAAATCACAAAACCAAATCACTAGGCACACACAAAGTCCGTTTATCGCAGTTCGTACTTAGTCGTCGTTATTCACTTCTTCAGTTCACTCCGAGACCAATGCAGATGGAATTACTCCAACGTTTTGCATTTGAAGAAAACATCCTAAATCTATGCAAAATTATCCAATATACCTACTTAGAGCTTCTTTAGAAAAATCTGAGTCTCGATCTTACTTATACTTAGCAAGAAAACAAGTCCGATTCACCGTGCGGGTTCTAGGGCACTAGCAGAAAATGATTTTGCCAGAGAGCTTATAGAATTTTCTATTGCGTATCATGTACCTAAAGCGAATTTTGAGTTTTTTGCCTTCCCCCTAATAAACCAAAAGCAACGCCTTCGCAATCTGCCAAATTTTTCGTAGATCTATGAATCAGCCCTTTTTAAACAAAAAGGGACCAAATGTTCCAAATCATCTGTAAAATAAGTAGCACAAATGTGAACAACCTCGATTTCCGGGTTGAATTGAGTCACTGAAACAATGTCTCTACAGAATCGTAAAAATACTTCATTCTCCCGGAAAATGTTCAAGAAATGGGACATCAAACATCATCATACATCACATGAATGAGTCAATCGGCTACCTGCGCGAAACAGGAAAAACTAGTTATTGTTCTGAGGGGAAAAAAAACAATGGTGTCAACTATGCATGGTGTCAACATTGGTTGTAAAAGTTCGAAATAGACGCAGAACTGTTTAGACTTTTACCATTTAGATTTTGTTAGGTCAGAAAAGAGTGGGGCTCTATAATTCATCTCTGGTTATATCTATAGCTCATCTGGCGTAAGGATCAGCTCACTGCTGGACATGGTTATATAGAAAGTGATTTGACCTCGAATTTGACATATATTTCCTTATTTATGTTAGGCAGTGAGCAGGTGCCATGCCACCAAGCATACGGATACGCCCATCTCATGGTGAGCGGCATTATTCTACCCCTCTAGATTCTAGTGGAATAGCAGAGTGTTTTGGTTGCACACCGGTAAACGGAAGCACAGAACGGAAAGTGGATTTTATGGGCCAGTAATTTCACTGGCATCTTCAAATCGGAACGGAGAAGTTCGAACACTTCTGCTAGGCTCGGCGGCAGAAATAGGCAGGGTGTTGGTAGTATCCCAGAAGGCTTTTGCATAAAAAAACCTTAATTTATTCTCAAGTCGGCTTCACACAGGGAAAGGTTATGACATAACGTCCTATCCACGTGGCAAACGGATTGGCAACAACTATACACATCGACACACGATACGTCCCATCATCGACAAACGATAGGTCGACGCCCGCGCAGAAATAGATCGCCTCAATCACACATGATTTGTAGGTCAGACGGTTTTGGGGTGATAATGGATTTTACATATCTCATGCTCAGTAAGTGGTTCATACAACCCTAAAACCCGGGATGTAAGTGGTACTTTGCATCATAGGTTTTGAAACCTATGCTGCAAAGTAATTTGAATAAGGAACTGTCAAATTGCAAGAAAAAAAAAGTTGATAGCCTTATTTCAAACACACGGAATCGGATGATTAATCGAATCGGAATCGATTTTAAAACAAATTCTATTCGAATTTATTTAAATATCGAACTGGCCAGTACTAAATATGACGCATAGAGTCACGGAATAAGGCCATAAAAATGTAAACATAGGATTATGAAAATTATGAAATTTTTACTCTGTGGTTTTTATAACATATTTATAACCTCAAAACTTGAGTTTGTCGATTTATTACTTAGCATTTTATTATAAAACATTAACAAATTAAACAGTCAGTATACTTAACAAAATGTCTACTTGCAAATTAGATAATTTTTCTTACGCGAATGCATATATTTGTGATGGTTAAATTCGCTCATAGTGAGTTGGTATTGCCTACTGTTTCGTCGTAATTTCATGTTTTAATTTTCTTATATTTTCCCATAATTTTAACTTATCTTTCATTCGATATGTAAAGCATAGTGCTTACCTCATGGTGTAAGTCATCAAATGCATACTCGTACCATTAGCGCCCTCGCTGCGCTCGGGCGCCAAAAACCTCGTATGCATTTGATGACTTACATCCTTTGGTTAGCAATATACTATTACACACCTCTGCATTATTATATCAACATAATGTATCAAGGAACTTGCGTTTAAAGCAAGAAAATAATCCCAAGGGATATAAAGTTGTATGGAAATCCTTAATAGCCCAAGGGTTATTATGAGATTTGAATTTGGAATGTCATGTGAACTACTAAGAAAATAATTTTCAGAAAAAATAATATGGCTGTGTGTGTATTAAAACTGTTGCCACACTCGCCTTCTGCGCCTCCCGGTGAGTGTAAAAAGGCTGTATGACTAGTTATCTGTATGTGCTCTTTGCTTTGTATAAATAAAAAAAAAACTAAAAAAAAAACGCGGTTTGTTTTTACGGTTTTTGCAAAAGTTTTTCTTTTATTGATTTTGACTTCTATTTCGTAAATTGTCGAGTGAAATTAATATTTTGACTTCAGAAAGACATTGTGACTAGTATTTTATCGTATTTTGTAAAATACGTAGGTAGTGGATTGTGAACGTGAAGTGTAGTTCAGTGAGTGTGAGTTGACTTTCGGATCTGTTGCTTGTGGTATGTTTTCAATATTTTATTTATCTATCAATATTACATGATCAGGTATATTTCTGAGCTTTATTATCTTACAGACGCCTGCCACCGTCTAAGTAATCTGTGCAGTAGGTGTGTAAAATATAGTATGCTCCTCGGGAATAAATGTGTCTTCGCCTTGGGCAGACTTGAATCCCTCGCTACATTCAGGATTCTTGTCATAATTCCCTCGCTTCGCTCAGGAATTAAAGATTTAATTCCCTCGCTGCGCTCGGGAATTAATCCTAGAATCCTTCATTCCGCTCAGGATTCAATATGCTGCCCGTGACGTTAGACACTGCTTTATTCCCGCGTTGCATAATATACTATAATTAGATTTTTTGGGGTTGGTGTTTTTAATGCAGGTTTTAGACTGCACAGGTTTTTGAATGTTACCAAAATCCCAAAGATTTGGCCTTAAGGCCGTATATTCCGGAGGTGTCTTACAACATGATCAAGGCAAAAATGGTTCCTGTGGACGTAACATCTCCTAAGTTTTTTTTTAGTCGAGTGGTTTTCAAGTCGATCAACACGATAAACCCTGGTGCCAGAGTTTACAAATCGCCTAATAGCTAAAAGACCTCTGACATGGTTGACATGAAAGCAGCAGACGTCCAAGAAATACAAAAAATAAGTTTGAAGTCTATCCCCCCCCAGCAACGTCCTAACATGGAATTCTATGCAAAAACGGCTCTAGCGATGGCACCTAAATTATTTAATAAGTTACCTGACTTTTTAAAAGAATTTGACTATTTAAAATTTAAAACCAAATTGCACAATTTATTGACGATGAAATGTTATTATAATATAGATATTTTTTTAAACGACAACTTTAATGATTTGACTTTATAATGAAATTACGAATTGAAATTATGTATTTTTAATGACGAAATTATGAATTTATGACATAAATGTTAAATTATAATAAATTAATGTAATGTAACGCATAAAATATATTGCATGCTGATACTAGTAAGTTACAGTGATACTACCATGAAAATGTATTTAATATCTTTACTACCTGTGACTAGCAATAAATAAATTTGAATTTGAATTTGAATTTGAATTTGACATCTCCTAAGTGGTTAGGTGGAGCGGAAACCTGGGAGCGAACTGAATTGAAAGCGTTGGGATTGACAGAAGACCAACAAAGACCATAGCAGACTAGAAAAACATCTTTTGTACAAATGTACCAGCGAAGTACCTACCACATGACAACAACAACACATCGCTCGCCAATCCGTCTGCCACACTTAGGCTCGTATTTATAAAGCGATCTCAAGATTGAGAGCAATATTAAGTATGGATTTGACAGGTCGTTTTGTACTGAAATGACATTTCTGATACGAAATTAAACTCGCTGTCACTCTTGAGAGCTGATTATAAATACGGGCCTTAGGCTCGTATTTATAAATCGATCTCAAGATTGAGAGCAATATTAAGTATGGAGTTGACAGGTCGTTTTGTACTGAAATGACATTTCTGATACGAACTCAAACACGCTGTCACTCTTGAGAGCTGATTATAAATACGGGCCTTAGTATTTACGCAGAACAGATATATATTATCATCTCGCAGATCAAAGACTAGTAAATCAACAACAGGTGTGACCAAATAAATTTGTTTTAGCGTCTTTAAATGTCTTGTTCGTCTGATCATCCTATAAATAACTATGTTCAGAGACATATTTACACACAAAGAACAAGAAAAATCCAATATTATGAATCTTATGAGTTTGATCTCTGATGAACCCTGGTGACAGTTGTGACCTAATAGGCCAGGACTGGAGAGAATACCGAATGCTGATCTCCAAACTTCAATATGAAGATTGAAGAATGGCACCCCATGATGATGATAATGATGATGACGCCATGAACTTTGACAACAGCTTAACAAGGTTTGAAAAGAGTGGAATTCACTACCTGCGTCTAGTCTATGTTTCCGAATGCAACAACCCCCAAACTTCAAAGTAAAAGTGAACAGGCATCTTCTGATCTTCTGGGTGAGCTCGACTGGTGTCAAGAGCAAAACCCGTTTTTAATTTTAAAAATCAATATCAAGGGCTGTCTTCCGGAATGAGATGCAAAAACTTGTGCTGAAATAGTACAATTTAGTGTCCTTTTGCATGATGATGATATCACAAAGCTAAAAAGTGACACAAAGCACGGCTGAAATTATTTCATTTGGCAAAAAAGGCCCCTTGGGTCTTTGTTGCCATTCATTGTTCTAATTTTAGAAGATATAAAAACTGAAGAATGTTCACCAGACGAGATATATATCACTTTTCCAGTGACATAAAGTGTAACTTCCTTGCTGGACTGGGAGTGATAGAAAAACATAGAATGTGAATGCTGTAAAAATCAGCTAAGGGAATCGAGGGTTTCAGTGTATTGCAATTTAGGCGAAGGGCTGACAACCCGTCATCTACATTATCATCATCTGTAATAGCCCTCGAAACTTGTCGTAAAGGCGTCGATCTTACGACACTCATGAAAAATGCAACTTTCGATGCGAACATAAATAATATACAGGGTGTAAAAAAAGTACTGCGTTCCTTTAAACCACTTGTTCTACTGATGATACCAAACAACTTTCCCAAAGTGCAAAAACTTTAGCTCGCTAAAATAATAATCTATCACAGCCAACGCTATTAATTATACATATTTTTCTTTAAACATAAATACTTTTTTCAAATTTTTCTTGGCGTTTACAAGAATGCGACTCAATGCCATTATGTAGCAGGGATTTTAATCTACTTAATCTGACCCATTATGTTTGTGTACGCCATGGGGCAAATGCCCGAACAAAATTAACAATGACCTTTATTTCAAACAGAAAACAGTTAGTTGTTTTTCATAAACATACATAGAGTCTGTGCGAAAAGAGAACAGGCATAGAATTTGAAGGCGCGCATTTGTATTTAATTAACCGTCGCTTGGTCGTGTGAAGTATGCCCAGGTCTTTAATAGTATCCTTCTACATAAAATTTTGGAGGTTTTAGGTCAAAGACCTAGGCATAAACCCCATGCAACCAGCCGTGGTTTAATTAATACAAATATGCGCCCTCAAATTCCATTCCTGTTCTCTTTTCGCACAGACTCTACACAAAATTTTTAAACAATAATATTAATAATTTATTAAACAAATATTGTACTTAACCTAACTTTCCCAACTTTCCTTGTCTTTTACCATTCCTTTCCGCGTTTGTTTCCCTACCTTTTAAACTCGACACTGGCACAAAGTTACTCTAGTGCCATAACATAAAAAAAAAAATGTTTTTCTGACACCAAACGGATGAATCGCTGTCATCGTGATTTAATGATTTTATTTCAGTTTCTTTAGCCGAGTTTTAATGTTAAACTGTAAAGATACAACAATTTAAAATTTCTTGAACTCTATATAAAGTTCAAAGAAATTTACAGGAAACATTATTTTTGTTTGAAACGCATAAACTCCAAAAATGCTTATCGATAGTACCTAATGATAGGTTATGATATGACCAGAAATAACATAGGCTTGCTTTTGTTACGGGAAAATAGCATTTTCCTACGAGATATGAAAGAGCGGCCTGGAAAACTAAAAGGAAAGTTATAAACGAGCCAAAGTATGGATGAACTATTATTAATCTGTTTTCAGAATTCCAGTATTTCGATTCCCGCCTACTCAATTCCACACGACACTAATCAAAAACAAAACACATCGAGATAAAAAACTAGATCAAAACTAAAACTAGAAAATACTCACTTACCCGTAAAGTATCATCACTCCGTAACATTCACAAAAACACACAAGAAAACACGTTTAAAACTCCTTTGAGATTTTTCACGAAATTCGTTGCGCGTTCTATTTTTGAAATTGCCAATATGGCGGCGGCTGCGCGCGCGCTAGCGATCGCGTCTGCGCGGGAGCGGTTTATGATCCCGTGGAAAGCGGACTGGGATGGGGGAAATATAAAATTACGCGAGAGCGTATTCTGGTGCTGGAAAATCGTGGGATGAAAATCGAGTGGTCGATTTGCTTACGATGTTTTGCTTGACTGGGAGCGATAGAAACACAGAATGTTCCAGCTTGCTTCTTCTCGGGCATACCGCTGAAGTCGGGATGAAAAGAAAAAGCAGATATTTAACATTGAAGTATAATGTAGGTACTGGTTACGCACTCCAACTATGATTTTCACCTCATCCGTGAAATTGTAGAGAATGTTACGCTGAAACACCAATACCTATCAACAGATTTCTTTGACATAACGTATGTTTTCGATTGAGTTCCACATCATTAAAATAAATCTTGATATACAGAATAAGCATCTTCCTTCCTATTTAACAGAACACATTTAGAAATAGTATAATTACTTATACCTGAACGATCAATCGGTTTAGGCGTCAAGTAAGCCAGAACATAAAAGTCAATGCATGTGGTGTACCTCAGGGAAGTATTTTAGGGTCCCTTTTTTTTGCTTCATACATGGTAATTTTTTAGTCAATACGCAAACTGATAAGGGGTTGCTCAGACAACGAACTAAACAACTGATATCACCAACAAATTATTTTGGGAAATGAATAATATTTCTGTCTTCCCCATACAAAATGACCACCTCGACCAGAAAATTTACCATTATTTCGAATTTATTTCTGAATGTTGTTCACAAAATGACCACCTCGACCAGAAAATTTACCATTATTTCGAATTTATTTCTGAATGTTGTTCAGTTTCGTTGTCTGAGCATCCCCTAACAGTTTGCATACTTACTAAAAAATAACTCTGTATAAGAAAATCCTGCATTTATCTCGAGATTTTCCTCATTTGTCCATAATACGCCCACCGTCTTGTTCACCAGCGTCCCTGAATCCTTAGCCAACCCCGTAAGAGATATAGACGTGATTATATTGTGACGAGATTTTCCTCTCATCCAGAATAAGCACGCCGTCTGGTTCACCTGCGTGCGTGTTCCCAGAAACCTTTGTTTATTTTAGTCAGTTCGTTTCGTATACAGGTCGCTACGTCTGTTTACGCATTTTTTTGTTTGGAGGTCCAATTCCCACATTTTCCACTATACAAGGCATGAACTGACCAATATTCCCTGGACACAGAATTATAAAAGCCGGACACATTTTTTTCATAATTTGACTCGACCAGTTTTCTATGTTCCAGTTTTCGGAACACCGCCATGTCTCCTGTTCAGACGATGGAGAGAGCTGCTTCGATCGATGTTTTTGGCTCCGAAATTCATTGGTTCGAATCCCATGTTAGACAACAATAATGAACAGCTCCGTAGTGTATATGTATGATTTTTGATTTAAGAAAAATAAACTATAAACAATGTTATTCATAATGAAAACTAAGCTACAATACAATACAATACAAAATACTTTATTGCACTTAACACACAAATACACAGTAATACACAAACAACATAACACAAGTACAACATAGGCGTCCTTATTGCTAAGGTAGCAATTTCTGCCAGGCAACCATTAGGTGATAGAGCTACTGGTGCTACTTTTACTGAGCTACTTTCTTCTCCTGATGAAGATCCTCGTATAGGGTCGAAACGTCGAGGGCTAACCCTCCGGTCAACAAACAACAAGTAAGCTATAGTTTTTTTTTTATTATTTATTATTTAAAAATAACTGTGAGTGCAAAAAATCTATAGAACAAGTAAGCCGCTCAGTTTTCATTATAATACAGGGACAATCTAAAATTAGAAGTATTGTAACCAGAAACAGAACAATGAAAATACAATCAAATCTACACTCGACACAGTGATCTAGTTGAATAAGCGATTTGATTGAATGACTAGCTCGTTAATTAAATGACGGCATTTAATGAAATCACTAAAGGACAACTCGTCAAGTCGTTGAAATAACGTCATTTAGCGAAGTCGTTGAATGGGATATAGCCGACTTCGACGGCGCAGCCCCCCCAAAAGCGGGGGTTCGGGGGGCGCAGCGCAGAAAGGTTTCCAGGTCAGTAGGTTGTTGTTAGGTTGCTAGTGTCAACAACACGTCCCAAAATACGCAAAAAATAAAATACGATTTTGGTTGGGTTAGGTTAGGTTAGAATCACCTGACTGATTTTACGTCCGCCCTGTTCAAAGGGCTATGTTTCAATCAGCGAACTAGTTGGACGTTGAGTGACGCTTGTTCAATCAACGATCGGCCTAGTGATTCAATTGAATGCAGCCATTCAATGAACGAGCTAGTCATTCAATCCAATAGCAGATTTAACCAGATCACTGCGACATCCCCAAATATGGGTTGACGAATGCCAAACACAAAAAAAAAAAACTGTCACAGTTTTGTAAAATCTAACAATGGATTCCGAGTTGAACGCCAAAAAAGTTTCAATCTTCTTATTACGGCTAGAAAATTTACAAACATTCCTTAGATTAGAAGCATTTAGTGTCGGCCTTAGTTTTCACTGAATAGGATCTAAGTTGCCATAGAACTGGCATTTTATTTGAATTTGTAAGTACAATTTATTTTTCTTCTTCCATGCTGGACTGGGAGTGGTAGAAAAACATAGAATGTGCCAGCTGCATCTCCTCCCGGGCATGCTGTAAAAACCAGCTAAGGGATTCGAGGGTTTCTGTGTATTGCAATTTAGGCGATGGGCTGACAACCCGTCACTATAGCAATATACGCAATCATCTGTAATAACCCTCAAAACTTGTCAGACGTGGCGAAACGAACTTTGTTTAGGTCGTTTTTGCTCTGCCTACCCCATTGGGATAAAGGCGTAATTATATGTATGTATTTATTTTTAAATAGCCATACCGTCCGAATATTCGTTGAGCTGAAGCCAAGTGTAGTGGTTTAAGCCATGCATGGGCTCCCGATCGTGGGTTCCATTCCTACGGGAGGAACACAAAGTTGATATTTGCCGATTTGTCAATATGTGTGATTTTCCTCAGTTTGGTTAGGACAGTGCAAGCTGAATCACCTGATTGTTAGTATCATTTCATTTCATTTTCATTTTATTTTTACTATTTACACATACATCTTAGGACGTAGGACGTATCGTATTGTCAGTCGGTCCCGATCGCTGTCTTTGATAGTGGACCTTACGCAAACCATATCAGAGGCCTTTAAGATAATACAGATGTAAGTACCTACTATTAGGCGCTTTAAAAACTCGAACACCATGATTCCATTTTCATTCGACTAGAAAAACACTTGAAACACTTGATAATATTGAAGACCTTTTGTCACAGATTACTTATGATAGCGGCGGGCGCCCATTTTGTTTTCTTCTCAGTCATACAGGGTGTTATGACGGGATGCAGCTACGACGGCATCTTCTACAGGGTGTTCTGTGTGACCCTGCTCGTCATCGCGTTCACATTCACCGTGATCCTGACGAACGTGTTCATTGACATCGACGGACTGCTAGCTGACAAGGAAAAAGGTACGTAACATATACATATGTAGCCGACAGATGGCGCCACATCAAGAAACACAAGTTCTAAAACGCGGTATCAAAGTTTTCTCAGCGGTCTCCATATACGGGGTGTAAGGGACAGCGTCCCGCAAACTTATAGGGGTTGCTCAGTCAACGAAACTGAACAACTGCCACCAGGTTTTTTTTTTTCAGGAAATGAAAAAAAATTTGCTTTTTCATACAAAATGACCACATCGATCACACAATTTGTATGGAAATGGTTGTTTTCTAAATAATAAGCCCAAGGACTATATGGGATTTACTTCATAGCAGCAGCTAACTTGCCTGCATTAAATTCCAACTGAACGATCCCAATCAAATCAAGCAGTCGTAGACTCCACAAAATAGCATCCTCCTCCTAGATTACGGCTACCTTCCCACCGAAGTACGGCAATATACAGTTTGGGGTATAATGTCCTGAGTCCGTGTTTGCGTATGGAGCCATTTTTAGACTTGTTTGAACCCCACTTCACACAAGTCTAAAAATGAACCCCACTTCATTGTCAAATCTATGTCAATCAATCAATCAATCAATCAATCAATCAATTTATTTATTTGCAATAAATGTGGTGGTGCACGCAGGCAAGATGTTAAATACAAGAATTTCAGAGCACACATTTAACCAATTTTGGCATGCAAAATTAAATCATACATAAAATACCTAACTTAATAGTTAGGTACTTGACTTTTGGCCTAGAGAGTCCAGCAAACCCATCCAAATTGATATTATTTATCAGTTAATTGAACAATTTTTACAGAAACATTTGCGAAGCCAATCACAATCCCCACACCAATTCCTTATCAAGAAATTGAGAACACCGACCTGTTTTACCCACCTAATGTTAAAGAAGATATTAAAACTATAACAGAAGATGTTTACATCGCGAACAAAGAAGATTCTTATGGAAACAATGATGTTTACTTCGCGGACAAAAAAGATATTAGAGAGAACAATGAAGTTTATGAACCTTACCTTAATGAGGATCAAAATAACGACATTGCTCCGGAAAGAGATGATGACTACAGAACTAAAAGATCTATAGGTGATTATGATTATGATAATGATTTGATTGAAAATTATAACTAAACTGAATTAAAAGGAACTCCCTTGTGATGAATCAGGATAGAATAACATAAACTCAACTATTTATGGTCTTGTGAAAATAAATCTAGTGAATGCGAGCAGATTGGGCAGTAGCGATCTCTATTAGTAACATATTGCACTGGGTTCACCAATTCACATGAATTATGATTATGATAATATGACCAATGCTCCCAATCGGGAGAGGGCCATGTTATGCAGACAGAGGCAAAAGTAGAGGTCTGGTAGTCACTGCATTTAGTAAAAGACACAGTCACTCTTTAACTACTGCAAAAAACATAGAGTTAATTTGATGTAAATTTTCCAGATACACCTAATAACAAATTTCATTTGGTAAATCCAAAAATAAAAGAGATACTGAACAACCGACTCTCTACCTTACTCGAAGAGTTAGACGCAGAGGAGTCAGCGGTTAAAGTTGGAAAAGAAAAGAATGAGGTAACATCTTAGATTCAAGTAAAAAAAAAACACTACATATTTTTTACAGGGTGTAAGGGACTGTCTCCTGAATACAGAAAGGGGTTGCTCAATTGCTCATGCTCAGTCAACGAAACTGAACGACTTAAACAAATCATTCTGAGAAATGATAACAATCATACAAAATGACAACCTCAATCCTCAATTCGGTATGATAATGTGTATCTAAGGTACCAGTTTCTTATTTTTATCTGATAGATCATCTAATTTGAAGAATATTTTCATCGAAATACAAATAAATTGTTAAAAAAGTAATTAATTAATTATGATTTTTTAAAGCATGGCAAAAACACTAGTTCCAAGCCGAAAGGTAGCAAAACTTTTTTTGTGTAAAGCAAATTCTATTCATGCTACTTTCCGGCTCGGAATATAGTGTTTTTGCCATGCTTTTAAAAATTCATACTTAATTAATTACTTAACAATTTATTTTTATTATGATTAAAATATTCTTCAAATTAGATGATCTATCAGATAAAAATAAGAAACTGGTACCTTAGATACAGGTTATCAAACTGAATTAGACAATTTGTCAGGGGAAGCTAAAATTTTATTCATTTCCCGAAAGAAATTATTCAGTGTTGTTGACTGAGCTTGGATACTTCGATAAAACAAAAGTTCAAGCTTGTAAGTAAGCAGTTTTCTAAACAAGTTCAAAACTTTTTTGGGGATATTTTTAGCACTCACAAATTCTATTTTATTTCATATAAATATGAAAGAAAGAAAATAATAAATTCGCCTCGGGCCACGACCTCAGGCAGGATTCGAACCTGCGCCTCTGGATGGAGTGCAATGGACCGGCAATCCAGAGGCGCAGGTTCGAATAAAGATAATGTATTGTGTATTATTACATACATAAATACATAAAATCACGCCTTTATCCCTATTGGGGTAGGCAGAGCAAAAACGACCTAAATAAAGGTAATTCCGCCACGTCTGACAAGTTTTGAGGGTTATTTATTATACAGGTGATTATGTATATTGCTATAGTGACAGGTTGTCAGCCCATCGCATCGCCTAAATTGCAATACACTGAAACCCTCGATTCCCTTAGCTGATTTTTACAGCATGCACGGGAGGAGATGCAGCTGGCACATTCTATGTTTTTCTATCACTCCCAGTCCAGCATGGAAGTAATGTATTATTAACATAAATAAATAAATAATTCCTGCCTGAGGTCGTGGCCCGAGGCGAATTTATTATGTTCTTTCTTTCATATTTATATGAGTTCAAAACTTTCAAAACTTAAGTATTTATATTTCCGCGGTTGTTCATTACTATTACATTGTTATTTTGAACGGGATTATTACCGCGATTATATTTATTGATATCTCGATATTTCAAAGCTTTGCATGCTTCATGGTCACGAATAGACTGGCGCAAAAGAGGGTAGATCGATATGGTTTAGACGACGTCAGTCTACTCGTGACCAAGGATCATGCAATTGTTCTGAAATATCGAGGTAACAATAAAATATTTTTTTGATGTTTGCCTTCAGAATATCAAATACGAAGTTCCAAATATTTTCAGGAGCTTGTCAAACCTGTTGACACATCAGAACCTCCAGACACGACTGTGAAGAGTGATAGCGAAGAAAAAGAAAAAAAGGAGGAAAACGATGTACTGCATAAAGCGATGCACAATCTACTACTACAAGGTAAACAAACTGTCTGTGCAACTGCAACTGCCTCCGTGGTGTAGTGGTCCGAGCCATGGGCTCACTACCCGGATGTTCCGGGTTCTTTTCCCGATGGGGGACAATTCATTCATTCATTCATTTTCAGCCCACATCGACCCACTGCAGGGTATAGGCCTCTTCTCTATTACGTCAATCCTCACGGTCCTGTGCCAGTCAATCAGACGGGAGACAATGACTTTGTGTTATTGTTTCTAGTTTGGTTAGGACATTGCAGGCTGATCACCTGATTGCCCGACAAGTAAAATGATCATACTGCACTGCAGTGCAGTCTGCACTGCAACCGTCACACTAGTGTGATGATCATGTCGGATGGGCATGTAAAAGTTGGTTCTGCAACTGATTTTCTCTCTGGTCGTCTCTGTCAGTCTTTCCCATCAGAATAAGAGATTGACGGAATAGAGAGTGCACTTGTATGTTGCGCAAACACTTGGGCACTAAATACTAGTCCCGCGCAGTTGGCTGATCTCTGGGAGATTGGCCGCCGTCACCGAAATTCTATTAATAATAATTATTACAATTCTTAATTAATGGCTTTTGTGTAGTCACAATTCTGCCAATTTCACGTAAATTATTGATAAATTATATAAGGGAGAGTCTAATATTGAGACACGTGGAGTCAAAGATACCCTTCTCCTTCAAGAGAAAGGTACAGACTCAATAATAATTATTAATGATTGCTACAAGGTATCATCGGCCATATGGATCTGAGCGAAGTCTACAACAAGGTACACAATCTAGTTCAGAGTTTCGATCAAGAAAATGACGAAAATCGAAACAGAAAGAGTGTGCACTTCAATTCTGAAGTAAAAGGTAATAATCTTATATAACCCGTGCACATAAAGAAACGATCTATAAATGGCCGACGCTCGCATGCGTTCTCGCTCACTCTCTATTAGGTAGAGCGAGCACGCATGCGAGGCGGACCAATCACGGAGCGACCCGACGCCATTCTCAGATCGTTTCTTTAAACGCACGGCTTATACTTTCTGCCATTTTCTTTATCATCCTATCAGGAAGACATTTTGAAATAACAGACAGACATTCTTATCTTCCTAGCTTTTTTCCTGAATTTCACGAGGTCGGCTACCTAAGTAATTGAACGAGGGTACTGCTTTTTACACAGAGCAACTGAAATCTGACCTCCGCAACTCGGAAGGTAAATAAGACCCGATCCTAAATCCCAGATAGTGGCCAACCCAGCAGCTGTAAAATTTTCAAGCTGCTTAGCATGTCTTAACGATTAATACGACTATCTACGGCCCGTATTTATAATCAGCTCTCAAAAGTTACAGCGAGTTTGAGTTCGTATTAGAAACGTCATTCCAATACGAAATGACCTGTCAAATCCGCACTCAATATTGCTCTCAATCTTGAGATGGCTTTATAAATACGAGCCTAAGTATATTTATTAAACGAGACAAACGGCTTAACGTACCTTCCGAAGCATGGGAATGCTCGTGTTGTTTTACAACTACTTGTCACCGAGCCATGGCCTAGACACGGCGATGGTTGCTTAACATTCGTTATCGACAGACAGACATACTTTAAAATCTTACTGGCCCCGTCGTCCGAATAAGCCATGGGCTCGCGACCCGGAGGTTGATACACAGCCGAGCCGTTCTCTGGAAGATTGGCCGCCATCACCGAAAATCGGTTAGGAGGATTATTATTACTTTAAGGCCCGTATTTATAATCAGCTCTCAAGAGTGACAGCGAGTTTGAGTTCAAATCAGAAATGTCACATGTCATGTTTGTACTGAAAAGTACAAAACGACCTGATCTTGAGATCGATTTATAAATTCGAGCCTAAGATATCTCGAAATTTCCAGGTACAACAAACCTACACATCCACAGCTACCCAGAAGTAGTTAAGCCTAGGAAAGTTGAAGCATCTCCAGAACTATCAGATGCAGATGTGTTGGATCCAAAGAATCTGGTCTCCGTCGAATCCAAGTTCTTTGACGAGATGGTGAAGTGTGATGAGCTACAGAAACAGATCAATGGTGTTCCTCACAATGCTCCCCCCAGGCGAGGTGATGTTAAGAAGGATGATATTAAAGGTAAACAGCAGAAGGTTTATAAGGTCCGTATTTATAATCAGCTCTCAAGAGTGACAGCGAGTTTGAGTTCGTATCAGAAATGTCATTCCAGTACAAAATTACCTGTCAAATCCGCACTCAATATTGCTCTCAATCTTGAGATCGCTTTATAAATACGAACCTAAGTCTTCTTCTGTCGTGTGGGTTTCGAGTCGATCGATACGATGAACCCTGGTGTCAGAGTTTTTAAACCGCCTAACAGCACAGCTAATGAGCCCTTGACATGGTTTGTGTATCGAGCATAGACAGCGACTGAGACCGACGGTTTAACGTGCCCTCCGATCCCCGAAGCACGGAATCCTTTTTCTTTTCGAACAATCAGGTGATTCCTGCAATGTCCTAACCAAACTGGGAAAAAATCTTTGCGTTCCCCCCTGGGAATCTAACCCAGGTCCTCCGGATCGAGAGCCCATGACTCAGACACTAGACCACGGAGGCAGTTAGTATACATACATACAAAAAATCACGCCTTTATCCCTAATAGGGTAGGCAGAGCAAAAACGACTTTAACAAAGGTCGTTCCGCCATGTCTGACAAGTTTTAGGTGTTATTACAGATGATAATGTACTCGTATATTGCTACAGTGACGGGTTGTCAGCCCATCGCCTAAAAAGCAATACACTGAAACTGAGATGCAGCTGGCACATTCTATGTTTTTCTATCACTCCCTGTCCAGCATGGAAGTACTAAAAAATAACCCTGTATATTTATTAATTTTTTTTTTTTTTTTTTTTTAATATAATATAAAATTTATTCATATAAAGAAATACAAGAAACATTTAACAAAAATAAAAATACGAATAAACAAAAACACAAACATAACACAAACTAAGATCAGTCGAAAAGCCCGCCCCGCATCGCACCCGGTGGAAACGTACTCATAACGCTGGCCGCGTTACCACGCTGGATGGCCAGCGATATGTGTTGCATCAGGTACAATGCGGTGCGGGGATCTCCACCATTACGCCGCGAACGTCTGCCTATTTCTGCAATAAATGCCTTTGCTGCCTTGCACCACACGCCCGACACCTCCACCGCAAAAGGCACAAAAATATGATTATTGGAAAGGCAAGCATATTTGCCTTCTTTTTGGGAGGCTGCCCACTCCGCAGCGGAGCCTGCTGTTTATTAATTAGTAATTAGTTTATTATTAATTAATATTGCAGCGCCAAGCATGATAATCAAAACTATAATCGATATCAAGACTAAGAATGAGAAACAGAATTACAACAATTCGTAAGTACTTAAATAGTTATAAAAAAAATATTATAAAGGGTGTTAAAGGGAGTTAAAAAATCATTACTCACTGAAAACGCAATGAATCGAAAATCCGGTAAACTAGATTAAAGAATAGGTACTGAAGTTTGTTTTAAGCACTATAAATTCATGATTCAGTGTTTACAGCAGTTACAGATACCAAAAGTGCTAAAAGTGGCCGTTTTTCGCAAATTTTCCTTCTGTTACTACCAGGAACTATGAATTGCAACTTTATGATGTTCTAAATTATCTTCTTTGCTTTTATTTCAATCTGGTTTACCGGATTTTCGATTAATTGCTTTTTCAGTGAGTAATGATTTTTTGACTGATGAGGGCGCCACCTGGCTCAGGGTAGCCCCTTAATGGCCACGATAAGGCGTAAACCAGAGGCGTAAAATAGAATCATGACCCGTCCTATACCTACACAGAAAATGACGGGTATGGTTCTACATACATTATAATCACGCCTCTATCCCAAATAGTGTAGGCAGAACGTAAAGGACCCAAGAAAGGTTTTATTTAAGTCATCTATTTTACGCCGAATTGTGGCCTGTAGGTATAATTGTTAGCATAGGGATAGTCATGGAAATCAGGGAAAGAAATATAACGTGTAACAGAAAGGGTATATGCATCGAGAAATATGTGAATCTACCCATGAAACTGAACAACTTTCCCTAAGGAACATAGGTCGAAATAAAATAAAAAATTTGACTTCCCATACTAAATACGCTATCAGCTGATGCATTAAGACTCGTATTTATAAAGCGATCTCAAGATTGAGAGCAATATTGAGTGCGGATTTGGCAGGTTATTTTGTACTGGAATGACATTTCTGATACGAACTCAAACTCGCTTGTCACTCTTGAGAGCTGATTATAAATACGACCCTTAGTTTGAAAGGTCACGATTTTTTTTTTTCGTTTTCGGACCTATGTTTCTTAAGAAGTTGTTCAGTTTCATGGGTAGATTCACACATTTCTCGATGCATATACCCTTTATGTTACACGTTATATTTCTTTCCCTGATTTCCATGACTATCCCTATGCTAACAATTATACCTACAGGCCACAATTCGGCGTAAAATAGATGGACTTAAATAAAACCTTTCTTGGGTCCTTTACGTTCTGCCTACACTATTTGGGATAGAGGCGTGATTATAATGTATGTAGAACCATACCCGTCATTTTCTGTGTAGGTATAGGACGGGTCATGATTCTATTTTACGCCTCTGGTTTACGCCTTATCGTGGCCATTAAGGGGCTACCCTGAGCCAGGTGGCCCCCTCATCAGTCAAAAAATCATTACTCACTGAAAAAGCAATTAATCGAAAATCCGGTAAACCAGATTGAAATAAAAGCAAAGAAGATAATTTAGAACATCATAAAGTTGCAATTCATAGTTCCTGGTAGTAACAGAAGGAAAATTTGCGAAAAACGGCCACTTTTAGCACTTTTGGTATCTGTAACTGCTGTAAACACTGAATCATGAATTTATAGTGCTTAAAACAAACTTCAGTACCTATTCTTTAATCTAGTTTTACCGGATTTTCGATTCATTGCGTTTTCAGTGAGTAATGATTTTTTTAACTCCCTTTAACACCCTTTATAATATTTTTTTTATAACTATTTAAGTACTTACGAATTGTTGTAATTCTGTTTCTCATTCTTAGTCTTGATATCGATTATAGTTTTGATTATCATGCTTGGCGCTGCAATATTAATTAATAATAAACTAATTACTAATTAATAAACAGCAGGCTCCGCTGCGGAGTGGGCAGCCCTCCAAAAAGAAGGCAAATATGCTTGCCTTTCAATAATCATATTTTTGTGCCTTTTGCGGTGGAGGTGTCGGGCGTGTGGTGCAAGGCAGCAAAGGCATTTATTGCAGAAATAGGCAGACGTTCGCGGCTTAATGGTGGAGATCCCCGCACCGCATTGGTACCTGATGCAACACATATCGCTGGCCATCCAGCGTGTAACGCGGCCAGCGTTATGAGTACGTTTCCACCGGGTGCGATGCGGGGCGGGCTTTTCGACTGATCTTAGTTTGTGTTATGTTTGTGTTTTTTGTTTATTCGTATTTTTATTTTTGTTAAATGTTTCTTGTATTTCTTTATATGAATAAATTTTATATTATATTAAAAAAAAAAAAAAAAAAAAAATTAATAAATTATACAGGGTTATTTTTTAGTACTTCCATGCTGGACAGGGAGTGATAGAAAAAACATAGAATGTGCCAGCTGCATCTCAGTTTCAGTGTAATTGCTTTTTAGGCGATGGGCTGACAACCCGTCACTGTAGCAATATACGAGTACATTATCATCTGTAATAACACCTAAAACTTGTCAGACATGGCGGAACGACCTTTGTTAAGTCGTTTTTGCTCTGCCTACCCTATTAGGGATAAAGGCGTGATTTTTTGTATGTATGTTATACTAACTGCCTCCGTGGTCTAGTGTCTGAGTCATGGGCTCTCGATCCGGAGGACCTGGGTTAGATTCCCCAGGGGGGGAACGCAAAGATTTTTTTCCAGTTTGGTTAGGACATTGCAGGAATCACCTGATTGTTCGAAAAGAAAAAGGATTCCGTGCTTCGGGGATCGGAGGGCACGTTAAACCGTCGGTCTCAGTCGCTGTCTATGCTCGATACACAAACCATGTCAAGGGCTCATTAGCTGTGCTGTTAGGCGGTTTAAAAACTCTGACACCAGGGTTCATCGTATCGATCGACTCGAAACCCACACGACAGAAGAAGACTTAGGTTCGTATTTATAAAGCGATCTCAAGATTGAGAGCAATATTGAGTGCGGATTTGACAGGTAATTTTGTACTGGAATGACATTTCTGATACGAACTCAAACTCGCTGTCACTCTTGAGAGCTGATTATAAATACGGACCTTATAAACCTTCTGCTGTTTACCTTTAATATCATCCTTCTTAACATCACCTCGCCTGGGGGGAGCATTGTGAGGAACACATTGATCTGTTTCTGTAGCTCATCACACTTCACCATCTCGTCAAAGAACTTGGATTCGACGGAGACCAGATTCTTTGGATCCAACACATCTGCATCTGATAGTTCTGGAGATGCTTCAACTTTCCTAGGCTTAACTACTTCTGGGTAGCTGTGGATGTGTAGGTTTGTTGTACCTGGAAATTTCGAGATATCTTAGGCTCGAATTTATAAATCGATCTCAAGATCAGGTCGTTTTGTACTTTTCAGTAGCAAACATGACATGTGACATTTCTGATTTGAACTCAAACTCGCTGTCACTCTTGAGAGCTGATTATAAATACGGGCCTAAAGTAATAATAATCCTCCTAACCGATTTTCGGTGATGGCGGCCAATCTTCCAGAGAACGGCTCGGCTGTGTATCAAACCTCCGGGTCGCGAGCCCATGGCTTATTCGGACGACGGGGCCAGTAAGATTTTAAAGTATGTCTGTCTGTCGATAACGAATGTTAAGCAACCATCGCCGTGTCTAGGCCATGGCTCGTGACAAGTAGTTGTAAAACAACACGAGCATTCCCATGCTTCGGAAGGTACGTTAAGCCGTTTGTCTCCGTTTAATAAATATACTTAGGCTCGTATTTATAAAGCCATCTCAAGATTGAGAGCAATATTGAGTGCGGATTTGACAGGTCATTTCGTATTGAATGACGTTTCTAATACGAACTCAAACTCGCTGTAACTTTTGAGAGCTGATTATAAATACGGGCCGTAGATAGTCGTATTAATCGTTAAGGACATGCTAAGCAGCTTGAAAATTTTACAGCTGCTGGGTTGGCCACTATCTGGGATTTAGGATCGGGTCTATTTACCTTCCGAGTTGCGGAGGTCAGATTTCAGTTGCTCTGTGTAAAAAGCAGTACCCTCGTTCAATTACTTAGGTAGCCGACCTCGTGAAATTCAGGAAAAAAGCTAGGAAGATAAGAATGTCTGTCTGTTATTTCAAAATGTCTTCCTGATAGGATGATAAAGAAAATGGCAGAAAGTATAAGCCGTGCTGTTTAAGAAACGATCTGAGAATGGCGGTCGGGTCGCTCCGTGATTGGTCCGCCTCGCATGCGTGCTCGCTCTACCTAATAGAGAGTGAGCGAGAACGCATGCGAGCGTCGGCCATTTTATAGATCGTTTCTTTATGTGCACGGGTTATATAAGATTATTACCTTTTACTTCAGAATTGAAGTGCACACTCTTTCTGTTTCGATTTTCGTCATTTTCTTGATCGAAACTCTGAACTAGATTGTGTACCTTGTATCTC
>JARACY010002394.1:0-43367 GCA_029255725.1 Scrobipalpa atriplicella | reverse complement strand
TGGAAACTTTGTCTCTCTGTATGTTCCGCCTGCAAATGAATAAACATTCAAGGGTATTTATTTCTTAAAAATACTTGACTAAGGTTAATTAATATTACTTAAGTTATTTTAGTCGGTACTTTCTTTATTTTGTACAACGATTGCCTGACTACTTATTATACTGTCAGAGTAGTCTCCGTATATTGTATAAGGTTGAACTATGTTATGTATTTAATTTAAGAAATATTAGCGTAAATTAAGTATTTACTCTTCACTCTGGTGTCGCTAAGTTTGTTTTGAACTAGTTGAATATGTTTGAATAAACTGGTACTGTTTGTTCACCATACTTGTTGTTTCCTTTATGCACCAACTGAATTCTGTTCCGTTCGTTTATTTTAGGGTTGCTGGCGCCCATTTTATAATTTTCCATAATTACTTAAATTTCTATAAATGATAATGCTTTTTCTTAATTTGTAACCCTAAAGAACGAAGGCTGTCCGCGGAATCAACTCACACCCTGATTACCTCTTATTTATTTAAAATACCAGTCTTTTGCTCGGGCAATTCTAAAATTTAATAATTGGGTATAAAACCCAAAATTCCATGTTTCAGTGGCATACCCAACGTGTGGCCAGAAGAATTCATTTGGTGTATAAGGAATATAACTAGATAACTAGACTAAGTCTTTCTTAGATATTAAGTATAAATGTTAATAAGCATTTATTCTCTCTTTCTCAAATTTTTTAAAGGAGGATATAGCTAATATCTCTCTCTCTCTATCCAATATGGAGTCTCAAAACTTAAATGTTAGTTATCTTCTTAAAGACGAACTTGAACACGAATTGGTCATTCGTAAAATTGCTTTTGAAGACAATTCAACTGTAGATCAATTACGAAAACTCTTACGTCAATCTATTAAGCTATCCCGGAGAGGAAGCATTAAAGTATGTTTAGATAAAACTTTAGTTGATCCTCAAGAGGCATCTATTCTGTCCGCTAAATCGAATGATTTAATAACTGCTTTTAAAACTGATGAAGGTGCATCTCTCTCTTCTAATACTCGCACTAGACTTATAGGTCGTGCTAATTATCTGCTTTTACGTATATCACGGATTGGTACTCTCACTTCTGAACTTGAAAATATACGTGGTGTTTTGATTCGGTTTTTATCCGATCATGATGATTCGTTTAGTACTGCTTCTGAAGAAGAACAGACTCGAGAAGAAACTATTCCTAAAACGATCATTTATAAACCGGCTGTTTCCCATAAATTATCTTCTTTCAATCTTAAATATAACGGGGATTCCTGTGTTCGTGCTTTCACAGAACGTTTGGAAGAACTGCGAATTGCCCGCGACATTCCTAAAGAGCAAATCTTTACTGGATTCCCAGAAATACTCGAAGGTCCAGCTTTGTTTTGGTACCGCTCTCATAAATCTTTGTATGGGGATTATGATTCTCTTATTGAAGCTCTACGCTCGGACTTTGATCTTGCGGATTACGACTTCCAACTTTTGAAAGAAATTCGTTCTAGAACTCAAGCCAAGGATGAGTCCATGGTTGTATTTTTATCCATCATTTTAGGCATGATGTCTCGTCTTACTAAGAAACTGTCTGAAGAAGAACAATTGGATCTGATTCTGCGCAACATAAGACCTGAATACAGTCGCGAATTAGCTCTAATTGATGTTCGTTCAATTTCCCACCTTCAAGAACTTGGCAAAAGACTTGAACGGAATAAGGCTATTACCTCTAATTTTGTTGAACCATCTACTTCCAAAAATACTTGCGTTACAGATTTCAATCTTAAATCAAAGTCGCGTAAATGTGAAGTTTCTTCTATCTCTCATAAGTCTGCCACTCCCAATTCGGAAAAACGTTCACCTCAGAATGTTTCTTCACTCTTTTGCTTCCGATGCAAAAAGAACAATCATAAAACTTCTCAATGTTTCAAATCTAGGGATATTGTCTGCTTTAAGTGCGGGGAACAAAACGTTCGCACTCCTGAATGTCCTAATTGCTCTATTCCAAAAAACTAGATAAGCTTGTCTCTCTGAGCTCGGCTTGCAGAGAGACATATTTTGAACCACCTTCTGATGACGAGAGAGCATACTTAACAGTTAAAGTTTATGATGTTTCTGTTAGTGGTTTACTCGATTGTGGCGCAACTTGTTCAATTCTAGGTAGCAATGCTCACAAACTATTTCTTAAACTTGGTATTCCTTTACAAACTCTTAAAAGTCCTTGCTATACTAGAGTATCTAATGGTGCTACATATTTCTGTCAATACTATATGGATGTTCCAATCCTTTATAAAAAGATTGTAAAAATGATAAAATTTTACATTCAACCTCAAATAAATCTTCCAATTCACTTCGGTCTAAATTTCTTTAAAGCGTTTAATTTTGCTCCTGAAGTTCTGAGATGTTTAAGAACTATAAGAATTGATGATGTTGATCAAATCGATCATATCTCCGAAGATGGCCTTTGTAATTTTGAATCTTTGTCTGAATTTCAAAAGAAGGAACTGTACAAAATACAAACTTTATTTTCTGATATCGACACCGACAAAGTTGGGTTAGGTCGAACTCATCTAGCTGAACATCATATCGATACGGGTGATGCAAAACCTGTGAAACAAAAATATTATCGGTTAAGCCCTGAAAAATTGAAATTACTTGAAGCTGATCTTGACCGGATGTTATCTCTTAAAATTGTTGAACCTTCCAACTCACCTTGGAATTCTCCAGTCACTCTTGTTCCTAAATCTGACGGAAATGTCCGTACTTGCTTGGATAGTCGTATGATTAATGCCGTCTCCAGAACAGACGCATATCCTCTTCCTTATATAAATTATATTCTAGATAACCTTCGCGATGCTAAATATCTCACTTCTCTTGATTTAAGTGCAGCGTATCATCAAATTCCTCTTTCTCCATCTTCAAAAGAAAAGACTGCATTCACAGTACCTGGTCGTGGACTTTTCCACTATAATGTGATGTGTTTCGGACTTGTTGGTGCTTCTGCTACTATGCAACGCCTGATGGACAATCTTTTTGCTGCTCAGTTCGACAATAAAGTCTTCTGTTATATTGACGATATAGTCATCTGTACTAATACTTTTGAAGAACATATTAGGATTCTTCGCGAAGTTTATAAAAGACTTAAAGAAGCTAATTTGACCATCAATATGAAAAAATCTCTTTTCTGCCGTTCAGAACTCAAATATCTTGGTTTTGTGGTAGATCGTTACGGTCTGAGAACTGACCCGTCAAAAGTCGAGGTTATTTCCAACTTTCCTACACCTTCGAGTGCAAAAGAAGTGAAACGTTTCCTCGGAATGGCAGGGTGGTATCGTCGTTTTATAAAAGATTTCTCACGTGTAGCTAAACCCTTAACCAGACTCACTAGTAAAAAGATCCCGTTCATTTGGTCTCAAGAAGCTGAAGAAGCTTTTTCTCTCCTCAAAAACGCTCTCATCTCTGCTCCAATTCTTAAATGCCCCGATTTCTCTTTACCTTTTTACATCCACACCGATGCATCCTCTTTTGCTGTCGGCGGCGTTCTTACTCAAAGGATTGGTGAAATTGATCATCCTATAGCTTACTGCAGTAGGACTCTCAATGCTCAGGAAGTGAATTATACAGCAACTGAAAGAGAATTGCTTGCGGTTATTTATGCTCTTGAGCAATATCGTTCTTATGTCGAAGGCAAACTTTGCTATATTGTCACTGACCATGCTTCTTTGCAGTGGTTCTTTAAACTTAAAAACCCTACTGGTCGTCTAAACAGATGGGCCTGTCGGTTGAGCCAATTTGATTTCGAGATTATCCATCGAAAAGGCAAAGAACATGTAATTCCTGATACCTTATCTCGAATTAAAATTGATTCAATTGATATTGACCCTCACTCTATCAGCGATCCATGGTATATTAAATTATTTACTGGTTGTTCTAATAATCCAAAGAAATTTCCTAATTACTCGATACTTGACGGTCAACTTTACCGTATTTCTAAAAATAAATATAATCTTACCTCACAACACGATTGGAAAATCGTGGTTCCTCAAGAAAATCGCCAAGAAATTATTAGAAAATATCACGATGATCCAACCTCCGGACATTTTGGTGTTGCTAAAACTCATAAAAGAGTATCTTCCATTTATTTTTGGCCTTCTCTTTTCAATGATGTAAAATCATATGTTAATAATTGCGAAACTTGCAATACTTATAAACCAGTAAATCTGGCTCGTCCTGGTTTTATGGGTGAACCGCGCCAAGTAACAAAACCATGGGAAGCTATCTCTTGTGACATTCTTGGTCCTCTTCCCCCTTCTTATTCTAGAAATCAGTATTTCTTTGTAGTCTCTGACTACTTTAGTAAATACGTGTTACTATTTCCTTTGCGTAATGCAACTTCTAAAGCCATTTGTAAATGCCTGTATAATGGTGTTTTCTTGGTTCACGGTATTTGTCGTATACTATATACTGACAATGGATCCCAATTCACGTCGAAAGAATTTCGAGATCTTCTTAATAGTGTCGGCGTTCCTCATGTTTTCTATAATCCTCGTTACCATCCACAGACAAATCAAACAGAACGCGTTAATCGTGACATTGTCCGTGCCATTGCCTCCTATGTGCGTAATGATCATCGTAAATGGGATCAGAACATTCCGGAGATTCAATGCGCATTGAACACTAACGTCCACGAAGGCACTAAATTCTCTCCTTTTTACTTAAATCACGGTCGTGAAATGATTCTCGATGGTTCTACCCATCTTTCTACTCGAACTCCCTTTGATGGATCAGACATGGTCATTGATTCTCAAGTCTTGGAGAAATCTCTTCCTAAACTTCAAGAAGTTTTCAAGGAGGTGAAATGCCATCTTGATAAGGCACATTCTCATAATACAAAGTATTATAATTTAAGGAAACGTCCCTTAGACCTACAGGAAGGTCAAATTATCTATAAAAGATGTTTTCCTATATCTTGTGCTCCAAAACATTTCTCAGCTAAATTGTCTCCCAAATTTGAAAAATGTGTGGTGGACAAAAAGCTTGGTAAACTGGTTTACTCTCTCAAAAGCTTAGAGGGTAAGTCTCTTGGATCTTTCCATATTAAGGACCTCATTGTTCGTGGTCACAACGAAGGAGGTTGAACTTTAGATTAACTAGTTATTAGGTTTCAGTTGCTTAAGTCGATTTGACTTTGTTTAAAGGTTGTTGTTTGACGTTGTCAGAGTAAAACCTTTTTGTTTTAAAATAAGTTTTTTTTTTAAATATACAATTAAGCTTATGTTAGTTCACGTGCACGTAGTCTTCTGTAAGGTAGGTATCTTGTAGTTAAGTTTTCATGAATGGCCATTCACTAATATATTTAGATACATTCACTAATATATTTAGATACATTCACTTATATATTAAGATACGTTAGTCATTTAGTTTTTTTTATTTTCCATTAGCGTTTTCATTTCTGCTATAATGATAGACGTTCTTTAAAGTACTATTTCTTTTAAAGTTCATCATCTCTGGTCGAGTGATTGAACAGAATTTCAGCTAAAATGCTGTATTTCTCTAACATAAGAACCGTCATTCTAGATTGAGGTTTTTACTGTTTGTTAGTATTCAACTTACTTCTCCTCTGGTGGAGGTAAAGTTTAATGGAGTGAAATTTTTCTTTGCTTTTCTAAACATCTTACTACCTTCTTTTTGAGTGGTTTTCTCTGATTGGATCAGACTGTTTTTTGTTACTACCCGCGATGGGCGGTAGCGAAAATTTTTATTTAAAAATTTATAATTTTTAAATAAAAATTTTCTTTCCCAACCTAAAATGTACTGTAACACCGTTTTTTTTTTCACTTTCAGTATAAAATTATCAATTTTGTTTTGGTTATTACCTGTTGCATTTGTTGTGACACTTTTCACCTTGATTTCACACACTGGTGCTTGTTTTTTGTAAGTCACAGTTTGAATATACGTCTGTTGGTTTCGTTTGCACATTTTTACGGAGTATTTTCATAGGTATTAACACGGATATAGACATAAATCTAAATTTTCTTGCAATATTTTGTTTACCTCGAAGCGAACAACAGAGTCTGACACTGACGTTTTGGCGTTTTGTTTTGATAGATTCCTAACCGACCGGTGATGACTTTTCTTTGTTATTTTTTAATTTAATTTAAACATTGTTTTGTCGGAAATACTTACATTTGAATGAAGTCTATTTAGGCGTAATTATATGGGAATCGTAACTGTTGGATTTCATTATTTATTTATTCTTTTTCCATTTCATTGCAGATCGCTTTCTGCAGAAACGAAACGTTTTAGGTGCGTTCTGATATGAGATCGTGTGCTGAACGGAGGATGTTTTGCATTTATTAATTTGTAAATTTTTATTAGCTTATCTTTGCTAAAAGAATTTTTCGGCGATTTTGTTAGTGTTCGAAATCGTTTAGGTTATTTTCTAGTATCTGCATTTCGAATTAGTTATTTTTACTTCTGCTCATCTCACTGGTTATGTTCGGAACCTGAGGGTATCTGAGTTTTTGAATGGGTGCGGCCATTCTTTCCTTTTTGGTTGAACCGGTGCGAGAAGCCAGCTGCATTCTTTAGTTATGTGATAAACTAAGGTTTCGGTGAGTAGATTAATCCTTGATTGTATTCATTCGATAAGGTTTTTGTTATGAGCAGTGGTGAAAATAGGTTTTTTTCTGTATTTCCTCAGATCACGTCCTTGTGCCGGGTCATGATTACGTAATGGCCACGTTCCATGTTTTTCCTTTTTTGGTAAGCATTTATTGTTTGTTTTTTCCAGTGGAAAGAACTTTGTTCTGCTTTCTAAATTTGTTTCGTAAATGCATAATTTTCTATTTTATAGGGTGACCTATGTTTGAGCTGATTTGTGGCTGATGGGTTACTAGGTTCCAGTTTTCTCCCCATTATTGGGTAAGTTGTTTTGAATTCTTAACGCTTCGTCAGCGAATAGGTTCAATGATAAAAGTGATACTGTAACAAAATATTTCTTGTTACAGGGTTCTTTAGTATGGGTGAAATACCTACTTAACCACTTCTAATCTATGATGCCCACCGCTGCCTAGACTCCTCTTAAGTATGGCGAGTTTGCTGTTCAACTCACACTACTTTCCGGGAGAAGCGGTTTGCCGACTTATCTTTCTATATTTATTGAGCTAGACACACTTACGTTCTAGACTCCTTTTTCTTTTGGCTTAGACATATGCCAACTTTATTCTACTTATAGGAGATGGTACTTGAAGCCGCTCCACTTATACTATATATATAATGAAGTCTCTGTGACCTTAATAGTATATACAAACTTGAAATGTTCTTTTTCTGACTAAGAAAAGAACCATACTACTTTTATTCTAATCTAAGCATGGAAACTTTGTCTCTCTGTATGTTCCGCCTGCAAATGAATAAACATTCAAGGGTATTTATTTCTTAAAAATACTTGACTAAGGTTAATTAATATTACTTAAGTTATTTTAGTCGGTACTTTCTTTATTTTGTACAACGATTGCCTGACTACTTATTATACTGTCAGAGTAGTCTCCGTATATTGTATAAGGTTGAACTATGTTATGTATTTAATTTAAGAAATATTAGCGTAAATTAAGTATTTACTCTTCACTCTGGTGTCGCTAAGTTTGTTTTGAACTAGTTGAATATGTTTGAATAAACTGGTACTGTTTGTTCACCATACTTGTTGTTTCCTTTATGCACCAACTGAATTCTGTTCCGTTCGTTTATTTTAGGGTTGCTGGCGCCCATTTTATAATTTTCCATAATTACTTAAATTTCTATAAATGATAATTCTTTTTCTTAATTTGTAACCCTAAAGAACGAAGGCTGTCCGCGGAATCAACTCACACCCTGATTACCTCTTATTTATTTAAAATACCAGTCTTTTGCTCGGGCAATTCTAAAATTTAATAATTGGGTATAAAACCCAAAATTCCATGTTTCAAATTGTTTACACCATTCATCTAAAGATATTACTGCGCATGATTGGCCACAAAGAGAGCGAATTAAGACGCCTCTAAAAGGGCAGGGCGTAAAGAAAAGTGCCTGTAATTGTGTCCGGAGAGGAAGCGAAAGAGCGGTCGCAAGAGACCCCTCCCCCCGGAGGGGGTAATTGCCGGTGTGTTGGGCCACTAGGTCCGCGGGATAGTTTAGATTGTAGAGAAATGTTAATAAGCAAACGCGCTTCTGTGAATATCGTATACAAGAGCTTTTAAAACGCCTATGTTCAATTGACTCTGACGTAGTTGATGTAACGATCACTAACATCACAACTTAAAACGACTTAAAAACGACCGAAAGTATCCTCCGATCTTACTGTTAAGATTTTTGTTGTTTATAAAAATGGTTACATATGTAATAACATCACTAAACCCGAAAAGGTGTGTCTTGATGTTAGAAATCCCCGCTCGTCACATTATGTTATATCAAAAAACAATGGATTCAAAAGAAACAAAGGATCAAAAAAAAAACAAATGATTGAGTGGTTCAGCATACATCGTCCAAATTAAACCGGAAACTATGGGTTGTATTTTTATAAAGCGATCTCAAGATTGAGAGCGATATTAAGTATGGATTTGTCAGGCTGTTTTGTACTGAAATGACATCTCTGATACAAACTCAAACTCGCTGTCACTCTTGAGAGCTGATTATAAATACGGGCCTATGAGTAAGTAGGTAACTTACTTACCCCGTGAAAATATAACTGATGGTTTATATAATTACTTGCCTAATTATGATTAAATAGGTAGGTATTTAAGGGGCAATATTGCCTGCGTAATGTTCCTCCGCAACCGAATTTTAGGTCAGTTTTAGTTTTATTTGGTCACCATTTGGACCCCTCTGCTCAGGCAGACCAATATTATTGGCATCAGGGAGTTTTACTTTAATGTCGTGACCACGTATTAGTATTTGTATAAAGTCATCTCTTTTGTTGTTGAATATTAATCTATTACTTATTTTACAAGCGTTCTCTATTTTCCAATGACTTGTTGGGAACATTTTGATATGTTTTTAGTCCATCGCCTAAATTGCAATTCACTGGAAACCGTTCTCCCTCTACTGATTTCTATCTACATTATATGTCTAGGAAAAGAAGCATCTGGAACATTCTATGTTTTTTTTTTCCCAGTCCAGCATGGAAGAAAAATTTACCGTCTCTTTGTCGCCTTTTTTATAGCCTGTTCGGAACAAAGCAATAAAATAAATCAGCTGGCATTGCATCGAGTCGACAGCAGTGTAGTCGACATAGCGAGCTCGTGCAGCCGGACTGTACTATTCATTTACGAGTATTGGCAAGCCCGGATGGTGTAGTGGATAAGGCCACGGCCTTCTGTGCAGGAGGTCGTGGTTCGAATCTCACCACGTACCAATGTGTTTTTTGGTTTTCGAATTTCAAATGTACGTTTATTCGGCGCTTTTACGGTGAAGGAAAACATCATGAGGAAACCTGCACACACCTATGAAGAAATTCAAAGGTTGTGTGTAACCTAATCTATGATTGGCTCTAGTTTCCCTTCTGGGTTTCGGAGGTCAGATGGCAGTCGCTCTGTGTAAAAACCAGTCAATCCCCTAGATTAGGTAGCCGACCCCGAGAGATACGGGAAAAAGGCTAGGAAGATGATGATGAGTTTTTCCCAGTTCATTGTTCATTGTTAGCCTTTGAATTAAGCAAATGTACATCCTGCCCTTTTAAACTTTTACGGAAACTTTGGGTCGAAACTTTGATACTTGAGCCGTTGGCCGTAGATATAAACAGATAACTTTAAAACAGTAAAATGCCTTTCGGACTTCAAATTCGCGACCACACAATGCTTCTACAACGATGTCATCATTTTCTGTTCAAAATTCAAACAAAACTAAAGGTAGGAAATAGTAGAGACACATTCACGTTCAACGGAAATTAGGCGGAACCTCTGCTACGTTCCACCGATAGGACGTGGCTGTATCTACTGTCACAGTACAAACACGTACTTAACACTCCTGTATCCATTACGGGGAAGGCAGAGAATAATACAAAGCCCGATGGTATTGGTCATAATTAGAATCCCACCACGTAACATCGGTTTTTCGGTTTCCTCACGTTTATTCTACGCACTGATTAGAGAAAGTCGCTGCCGCTATTCTACGCGTTTACTGTGAAGGAAAACATCGTGAGGAAAATTGCGCACTCCTGCGAAGAAATTCAAAGGTTTTGTGTAAAGTTGACAAATCCGTACCACGTGGTCTACTGAGGATCGATCGTCCTATTCCAGGATAGGCTCGAGCCCATGGTGGGGAAGTATATGAGCTGATGAGGCAGATAATCATTAGAAATTTGGTAAAATCTCTGCCTCGTGCTCCACCAAAAAGACGCGGTTATACGAGTATATTTACAATCTCATTGAATGTCATTCTATAATCATATCCGGTCCGATAATTTCATTTGTTGCTAGCCGATATCAGATTTTGTTTATCGGCGGAGCTTAATTCTTAATTATAAATAATAATAATGAATTTAATATTTTATCAAGAAGGTAAAATATCTAAGTAAAGTAGTAAATTTAATCTTACTTTTACGGGCATAAAATGAACATTAGACACCGCGTAATTTAGCACTTCATGGAATTGATTATATAAAATTGAAGACATGGAGTTATAATGTATTTAGTTAGAACCTTGAGTTGTAAAAAATGCCTTTTGATGCTATATACTACAACTATAACCACAATATCTCAAAAGGCTTGAAAAAAAAAATCTATTCTACTTTATACTTCAAAAAAATAACTAAATATACAAAACAAAAAAATGACTTTTGCGACTGAGCTATCACTCATGTATTTGACAAAATAAATGTTTTTCAATATCGTTACTGAAACTCCCCCTTAACGTATAATATAAATCCCATTTTACCTCCCTCGATAACTGCAGCGTCTTTCCACAAGTACTTATGTCTCATTACGTATATCTTTGTTTGGTAAAACCAGTGTTTTATGAACTGGGATAAAATTATAACGATCTAACGTAATCTAGAGTTTATGACCAAGGTTTGAGATAATTCACCAAGATTATAAGGATGCATATTTTAACTTAGCTTAGGAATTTTTAATTTCATTAAATTTTATCAACATGAACAGCTATTTATAGGTGTTCTGTATTCTGAAAGGAACTAAAATCAGCACGTTTCATAAATTACTACGGAACCCTAAAATGGTAAGTATCTAAAGATTTAAACAAAGACATTAAATTAAAATAAAGTTATCCATACCTACTCCTAACGTAGAAAAGCACAGAATTTTCTTAAAAATTTAAAAGCGAAATAAAGATGATTATATCCAAGAATCCAAACATTTTCACTGGCAACACAATCCAATAGATTTAATTTTCATGCTTTTAGTGTTTTTGTTAGCATTTGAATGTATCACAACACAAACGTTTGCATTGTATTCATTTTACACAACAATGTGACAGTTTACGAAATGAAAGTCTCACAGAATTTTCAAAGCTTGAATGCTGATTTTAATCCACAATTTTTTTTTTATTTTATTATGTTTTACTTTGTGTAATTCTTTGATAAAAGCCCATTCTTGTACTTTTATCCTATTTATTTGATAAAACTTCACGGATTTATTCTTCTTCTTCTTAGCGAGTGGATTTTCGAGTCGAACAACGATCCGAAAAACCCTGGTGTCAGAGTTTTCAAACCGCCTAGTAGCACAGCTATAGACCTCTGACATGGTTTCAGTAACGTTCACTATCAAAGACAGCGACCGGGACCGACGGCTTAACAGCCTGCAATGTCCTAACCAAACTGGGGAAAACCTCACAAAGTGATAAATTGACAAATATCAACTTTGTGTTCCCCCTGGGAATCGAACCCAGGACCTCCGGATCGTAAGCCCGCGGCTTAGACCACTAGACCACAAAGGTAGACCACGGATTTATTGAATACCTACTTTGAAAAAATATAACTGCATGGTTTATTTTCTCAATAATCGCAAGCTCTACGCATTATTATTTTTCGATCAAAAAATACCAAATACTCCCAGAAAATATAATATTATTATATTTTCCTTATTTGTACTACCGATATTGAGATGGTACTTCAAGTAGAGAGACGCAATAAGTTCTAAGATTACTCTACAGAGTGTCTGAAGAAAAAGGGTTTGTCGCTGAAAGGGGACAAGCCTTCAAAGACCCATACTTCTTATGGTTTGAGGCAAAGATACAAGTACCTTTATAGGTAGGTACCTGTCCGTCTCAAGGTTCAAAGGATGCTTTAAAGTGTTACTTCAAAGGTGAAGTTATAGTGAAAATTTAGGTTAGAAGCCCGGATGGTGTAGTGGGTAGGGCCGTGGCCTCCTGTGCAGGAGATCGTGGTTTGAATCCCACCACATATCAATGTGTTTTTCGGTTTTCGAATTTCATATGTACGTTTATTCGGCGCTTTTACGGTGAAGGAGAACATCGTGAGGAAACCTGCACACACCTATGAAGTAATTCAAAGGCTGTGTGTAACCTAATCTAGGATAAGGTCTGGTTTCCCTTCTAGGTTGTGGTCAGATGACAGTCGCTCTGTGTAAAAACCAGTACCCTCGTTCGATCCCCTAGATTAGGTAGCCGACCCCGTGAAATATGGGAAATAGTACAGTGATACCAGAATTTTAATTGGAATTTAGGGTAGCCAACGGCCTTCGGCGATCAAACCTTTCATCGTATACGACCACTATACGACACACCATCCCGCCGACCGAACAGTCGGCATTACGCGGCGTCTTTTTCAGCGCGCAAAATGACGGTCAACAAATGCCGCTATACAAGGTGTTATGGTAATACAGACTGTTAGTGGTAACTATATATAGGGTGTTAGGGGTTATTCGTACTGCGTAATGAGTTCTCCCGTCGTCATAGGTAATAGAGTATTTTCCTACTGTCAAAAGAACTCTTGTCAAATAACCATTTCCTGTAATGAGTTTATCCATAACAAATAAACATATACAAAATAGATGTATAAACAGCTGATTAAAATCACACATTGATAAATAACTAAGTCTATTTTTACCGAAGAAAATATAGGGTTCTATTATACAGAGTGTAAAAAAAAGTACTACGTTCCTTGAAACCACATGTTCTACTTTCGCAAAGCACAAACTTTTTAGCACGAAATAAAAATGTTGCCTTGTCAATACGAAATTGCAGATGAGGAGAGCATCTTTGTATGGAAAAGGCATTTTTTTTTTCAAGCTAAGTTTTGTGCTTTGGGAAATGGGTACCAGCAGTAGAACTTATAGGAACGCAGTACACCCTGTATAAAACGTTCCCAATTCAAATGTATTTTACTCACGAAACCAACCGTATAATTTTACATTACGCAAATAGGCTTAACTGTTGGAAATTGTATGTTTTCTTACATTAAATAGTTGGCGTATGGGAAAATGTTTTCAAATGTTAAAGAATTCATTCCTGCAATTTGTTAAGTAAATGTTTACATTATTAGATTTGTGGCTCATAAAGAGCTCGTTTATTTTTCAAATAAATGTCTAAAGAAAACCGAAACATTTTATATATAATAGCTTTGAAAGGTCTAGCTAGACTGGACGGTTTTTCTGGAGTTTTTCTCTCAACCATTAGTACCATAATGAATTTAAACCGGGTGTAAGGGACAGCGTCCCGCAAACTTATAGGGGTTGCTCAGTCAACGAAACTGAACAACTACCACCAGGATTTTTTTTCAGAAAATAAAAAAAAACATTGCTTTTTCATACAAAATGACCAAATCGATCAGACAATTTGTATGGAAAAGCAAATATTCTTTTTTTTCATTTCCTGAAAAAAAATCTTGGTGATATGTGTTTAGTATTGTTGACTGAGCAACCCCTATAAGTTTGCGGGACGCTGTCCCTTACACCCGGTATAAATACGTAAGGGTAAGGTCACACCAGGTAGCGATCTGACGCGATCTTCTACTTCCTTTACATTAATGGCCTCTGCAGACTAGCAATTCAGCCAATGTCAAGTGCATTGGGTGTGGTACATTATAGAAAATACACAAAGATGAAATATTTCATTGACAGATTTCGAACTCACGCGCTACGCCACACTATGGCTCGTATTTATAAAGCGATCTCAAGATTGAGAGCAATATTGAGTGCGGATTTGACAGGTAATTTTGTACTGGAATGACATTTCTGTTTCGAACTCAAACTCGCTGTCACTCTTGAGAGCTGATTATAAATACGGGCCTATGTGGTACTTACACCTTACACTGTCATGTCACTTTGTGGTACAACGCACGAAGCACGCGCGTTGCGTCGCGTCGCTTCCCTGTGTGGACAGATCTTATAATTTTTTAGCAGGAGCATAGGAGTCAAATCCGGCAGTACCTACAGCAATCAGGTTTAGTATTTTCATATTCCAGAACAGACTCATTTCCGACTAAACTACCAAACATCCTATCCCAGAAAAGTCCAGAAAAATATCAAATTTCTCTTAGGCAAAAGCAAGTGCCTTACATTGGTATATGTTAAACAATTTATACGACTTAAAAGCTGTGAATTACAGAGCAAAGTTGTACAAAAGGTGCCCATTAACGGGTTAACTACAGAGAAGGTTGACCACACCTGCTAAGTAGGCAAGGTAAGCTTGGTATGCAAAGGTTTAGAGGGGTTGAGGTATATAATTACAAAATGCACTTAGGCCTTAGAGAATGGGACCAAGGCCTTTACTTTGTGGGTAGCAGTAAACTATAGGCTATTTTATAAAGGCGACAACACACGCAAAAAAACTAAAGTTAATTCATCTTATTTGATAAAAATAATATAATAATTATTACTTGAAATGTCTGGCTTGGATTCTGGGAGATCACTAAATAAAGAAAAATCAAACGCCATTGACAGACTTGCCGGGGGCGACACGGGGGCGGGTTGTTTGAGTGACCCATCCCTAAGTTATTGTCAATACCGTTTAATTTAATTTTTAATTTGTTTTTATGATGTTATTCTGTATTTAATATCGAGAAATATACGGGGTGTAAGGGACAGCGTCCCGCAAACTTATAGGGGTTGCTCAGTCAACGAAACTGAACAACTACCACCAGGAATTTATTTCAGGAAATGAAAAAAAAAAATTTGCTTTTTCATACAAAATGACCACATCGATCAGACAATTTGTATGGAAAAGCAATTTTTTTTTTATCATTTCCTGAAAAAAAAACCTGGTAATATGTGTTCAGTATCGTTGACTGAGCAACCCCTATCAGTTTGCGGGACGCTGTCCCTTACACCCGGTATTTTAGATTTCTTAAAAGTAATAAAATAACCTCCAAATAATATGAGGCCCACTTCAGGTACATACCATTTGATTTTATCCGAAATATTACTGCTTATATACTACTAAGGCTAGCAAGAGGAAAGAAAACACATAAACCGGAATAAGTAACGCAATTTTTATCTGAGACTAAGGCTCGTATTTATAAAACGATCTCAAGATTGAGAGCAATATTAAGTATGGATTTGACAGGCCGTTTTGTACTGAAATGACATTTCTGATACGAACTCAAACTCGCTGTCACTCTTGAGAGCTGATTATAAATACGGGCCTAAGACAGACTTTGGATCATCAAGCGAGCAAAGTAAGTAACGGTCTGAAGTCTCTTAATTTAAAACTTACGCAGATTTTTATTACTACTTATAATACGAATATTCATAACGGCTTTTTACTACCTATAATTATGAAAAAACTTTAATGGGTTTTTACCACGATGTAATTATCCAGAAATATCGGCGCTGTTACAAGCACAATGATCACAGATAAAGTAGAGAAAAGAATTTTGGGAAAGAATGGTCTGAAATCAGCTATAAAAAAAAAAGCAATAGAAGGTACTTTGTAAATGTTCGAATGACGTCCGCTTACAAATAGTTCTTACGTCAGCACAACAACTGCAAATTGCTGGTATTCAGTGGCTTGGTATAGAGATTATAAGATAACAAATGCAGTGATCAACTATGCGGATTCCATTGACGCATGAATACCATGAATAGTGTAGGTATGGGGGCTCGATCTGATTTCTTGGGTGTTGTCGATTCTTGAATTAGAAGTTTAGTTTAGATTACTACGTATTAGTGTGTATTTATAAGTATTATAATATTTAAAGTGCTAAGTTTTTATTTATTTGAGTAGGGTTGCACTATCCCGATTTCTACTACGCTTTTCTCTTTCACCCAAAGGTTGCCTGCAAGAAATTGCTACTTTAGCAATAAGGCTGTCTGTGTTGTCTTTGTGGTATCTGTTGTGTTGTATGAATACTTCTGTGTGCAATAAATATTTTTTATCTTATCTTTTGTCTTAAGTTTATAACTTCTTACGGAATGAGTAGAGCTCGCTTAATTATAAACTAGCATTTCACTTCAATGATCTCATTACTACGAATTCTCTAATTAGAATTTCACTGTGTTCCCGGGAAGGGAAACATCTTAGTTTTATGCTATTTTTATGCTTTGGAACGTAACATAACTTAATTTTTTGTATTATTTCTAAAGAAATCATTGTCTATTTTATTTAGAAAACTACAAAAAGTCGAAGTTACCTATGAGCTGAATAACATTTTCCAAAGAATTTATGACAAAATGTGATTAAAATAAGTTACCGACCTATTGTGTGTTATGTGTTACAATACATTGAATAAAAAAAAAACACAACATAAACATGAGACACATGAAAAAAAAATTGATTCACTTCATCAAAAACAAATGGATTTGATATAGAACACGCTATAGACAGACTAAATAATAGGTAGTTTATAATATATTTAGAGTCACGGCCACCTGTCATACGACCAAGTGATATCTTTCGTAAATATAAACTAGAAATAATACGCAATATAAACTGTACGAGTGTTATCGTCCAAGTTGAATATTATTGAGGTAGAAATATTTGGTTAACGTAATAATTATGTACTTTATTTGTATTGCAACTTTACTTTCGTATTCAGTTTTATTCTTCCAAGCTGGGATTCTTAAAAAACCAAAATATTGAAATGTCCTATACTCTAAAAATTGTTACTTGGTAGCCAAGCGGTAGCTGTGTCAGATGCTATTTCTAAGGATTTCAGATACATTTTCTTTACTTCATAATACTGGCTATTTTCTTTATTCTAGCCTCATAATGCTACTAGCGCCATGTAATTTCAACTAACACCACAATTCTGGTTTTATTGACCACAAAGTAATCCGCGCTCTTATTTAAATCATGAAGTTAAGTACATTTTCAATTTTAAAACATAAGAGTACAACAATTCATAAACACGCCCGCTTGTGTAAAATAATTGGTTTATAGAAACCGATTATGGTATAGACCTATAATGATGTTATGAAAATAAACTACGTTTTAATACCAACGTAACCACGTAAATGACGTCTTATTAAAGGTACCAGTTACTACTGTACTAAACGACAACTTCATTATTAAACATTCACTTCAAAGGAAACGGCCGTTTTCAAGGATATTTCGTTATCAATAACAAGAAAATTATAAGGACTGTGAAGTTAAAAAAAAGAACAAAATACGTTTTTGAAAAGAAATATAGAAAAATAAAGCAAATTTTGCGGCACGTTAAATAACGACATTCAAAATTCATCATCTTCCTAGCCTTATCCCGTATCTCATGGGGTCGGCTACCTAATCTAGGGGATTGAACGAGGGTATTGGTTTTTACACAGAGCGACTGCCATCTGACCTACGCAACCCAGAAGGGAAACCAGAACCAATCCTAGATTTTAGGCTTTTGCCATGATAGTGGGCAACCCAGCCTTCAGAGTTTTCAAGCCGCGACATGGCTTAATGACTAATATCTACGATATTAACTGGGACCAACGGCTTAACGTGCCTTGTGAAGCACGGAAACGCTCGAGTTGTTATACCACTACCGGTCACCCTTCCAAGGCCTGACCACGGTCATGGTTGCTTAACATTCGTTACCGGAATGAATAAACACTAACCATTTGACCAACGAGCGCTTTCGACGCAACGACATTCAAAATTATGATACGACAAATAAATTTTGGCAGAATCATGGGTAGAATGTACTACACTTCACGGTGAAGAAACCTCTTTCAAGATCACTTCTTTTGTTTCTTTGACTATATATTTCACATTATTTTCAGGTTTCAAAAAGCTTCATTAAAATAGTTGTGTTATAATTTATGAAATAGAAAATATTTATATGCTTATGCTTTTTGCCACAAGCGTAACGTTTGTATACAATGCAAATTGTTTTGATGTAAAATTTTCAGATTTTTATTTTGATAATTAGTATTACATGCTGGACTGAAGAGAAAAACATAAAACCCGGGCATGCTGTAAAAGTCAGCTAAGGAATTCGAGGGTTTCAGTATTGTAATTTAGGCGATGGTTTGACAACCTGTCACTATAGCAATATACAGATCCATCTGGAATAACCCTCAAAATTTGTCAGACGTAGCGGAAGACCTATGTTTAGGTTGTTTACGCTCTGGCTACCCCATTAGGGATAAAGGCGTGATTCTATGTATGTATGTAATAATCACTAAAACAGGGTCTTTGTCTGCCTTTCGTCTGTGGTCTAACTACGTATCTTTTCTTTCATGTTCACTATTAAGGCCCCTCCTAGACGTAACAAAATGTAAGTCTTTATTTTTAGAGCGATCGATTTTTTAATGACTTATAAATATTTAAAAATTGATGAAGTGTGGACTGTTGACTTTAACTCGTCTCCTTGACCGCATACAATGTATTTTAGTATTAGAAATTGCTTTCAAACAAATTATTTAAACTCATATTAGACGTAGTAGTTGAATAAAAGTGAAAAATAGCAAAAGTGGAATATCTGCTATTTCTGTGTCAATTATTTTTAGGAGGAATTTATTTTTTGTCTATGTCTAGGACATTATAGAAGCAAACTGTTTGGCACTTCCAAAAAGAGATTTCGAGACGTTCGAAGAAATGGGCGTTTAGGAAAATGGTCAGTCAGGGAAATGACATTCCGGGAAATTGACTAAATGCCCCTAGTGGACATTCCGGTAATTGGACCTTCCATGCCTGAGCGAATAAATAATAAAACCACTCGGTACAATTTGTCTGATTGAAGTGGTCATTTCATTTTGTACGGGGAAGTGAATCTGTTATATTGTGTTATTTTTCCTGAAAGTTGTTCAATTTTGTTGTCTGAACAACCCTTGCGTACATACACACATACATATAATCACGCCTATATCCCTAATGGGGTAGGTAGAGCGTAAACGTCCTAAACTAAAAAAAGGTCGTTCCACCACGTCTGACAAATTTTGTGGGTTATTCCAGATGGATCTGTATATTGCGCATAATGACAGGTTGTCAGCCCATCGCCTAAATAACAATACTGAAACCCTCGAATCCCTTATCCGATTATTACAGCATGTCCGGGAGGAGATGCAGCTGGCACATTCTATGTTTTTCTATCACTCTCAGTCTAGCATGGAAGTATTAATACCCTTGCGTACCGTCTATAAAATAACACTGTATCTTACACACTGATAGATTCTAATAGACACGGTCAATACGCGGACCGAAAACTGAAAGGGGTTGCTCAGTCGATGTAACTGCCATGACTCACGAACGGGGGAAGCGACATTATTGCGGTTGATATAGTATTGTTCTACCAACCCTGGTCAGAGGTCGGCTTATCACGCGCGCGGTGACATCGGCCGGCTTTGTGTGCTAGACAATAAACCCCTCCCTAATGAACTTATCAGTACCTATTTGGCTTTGGGTTAGCGACAATTATTTCGGGTGAGAAAGAGGATTGCTTTACTGAAAATGTTATTCCGTGATTTGCATGTTTATTCTTGACTTTATAGGCCAGAGGTGAAAATGACAATGCTATCGATTCGTAGCCTATATTAGATAAGTCGTGTTTTTTGCAGCTACGAATTGCTACTAATATAAGAGTCAGAAAGAAGCTTTAGAGGCACGAGCATTCTAGTAACAAATAGTTGATTCCAACGAATCGAACCCATGACCTCTGCATAGCCATAAAACAACTTGTTACACATTACCTCACACAAAGGCTGAAAACCAGTGCTGTGCAACCCTAGTTGCCAGCGTACACTGAGGCTCGTATTTATAAAGCTATCTCAAGAGCAATATTGAGTGCAGATTTGAGAGGTGATTTTGTATTGGAATGACGTTTCTGATACGAACTCAAACTCGCGTTCACTCTTGAGAGCTGATTATAAATACGGGCCTTAGCTTTGCCCCTCGCCACACACTCTCTCAACAATATTTTATTCTAATCTGCTCATCGCTGCTGCAGCTGTTTGTAAATGAAACTAAACAATAACGAAGGTGATTACATGTATATGTTAATGTCCTTATTATAAAAAACTTATCTTTAGATTTAAGATAGCAATTAAGTTAAAATTGTTTCTTTACCTAGCTACTTACTTATGCATGCATTGTTAATTGTATTGTTATTATTGTATTATTACATGCGCCAGGTTTGAAGTCAACTCTAGAAATAATAATAGTCCTCCCACCGATTTTCGGTGATGGCGGCCAATCGGCGGCCAATCGGCCAATGGCGGGAATCGAACCCGGGACCACCGGGTCGTGAACCCATGGCTCAGACCGTTAGACCACGGAGGCAGTAAAATAGTACCTAAGTATTAATGGCTCCCGATGGCTTTAGCTCTTATACTATTAAATAGCCCAAACTTCTACTGGCCGCTTCAGTTGGGGCTAAATTAATTGTGGCCGAGTAACTGAAATAGACCTCGGCCTTTGACGTCAGTATAAATTAAATTATTTATTTCTCAATTAGCTCTTATTTCGTTTCGGTGGTTAAAAATGTTACTTTCAAGATTAAATAAGTAATCTACAGTTAATGAAAATGAAATACTTTGTCTATGTGCGTTTATGATAATGGAAAAAAATATTCGTTTTATTAAAAGAGAAGTTCCATTTTGACGACCCGCATAGCCTAGTTGGCAGTGTATCTGCCTGCGGGACGCATCCCGCGTTCGATTTCCGGCCGGACAGAAAATGTCTGTTTCTGAGTCTGGGGTGTTCTTTGTGGTTGTTTCTGTGTATGTCCATGGCCTGATACAGGGAATCCTAGTGAGGACAAAGAGTGTGATCGTTTTTTTTGTGTCGGTTCTTACTTTCAGCAGCGCGACGATGCGAGATATTTTCGAGTCCTGTCAATGAAACGTCTATCTTTTTACATAATAAATAAAAATCTACACATATCATCAGTACCGTCTTCACCATAAGGGCACACAAGGCACGTGCCCAGGGCCCCCAGGTATCAGGACGGCCCCGAAATGCTGATGAGGTCCGCCCTGGGTGCCAAACACCAAAATGCTGACATGACAACTCACGCAGCTTAGTAGTTATCAACAGAAAATTTCGAATCCCTTAGCTGACTTTTACAGCATTCCCGGGAGAATATACAGCTGGCACATTCTATGTTTTTCTCTCACTCCCAGTCCAGCATGGAAGGAAAAAAATTGTGCAAATATATTATCATTCACGACAAATCATTAATGACCTCCTGAAATAACTGCATCCGTTTCGAGCGGCCTTCATAGATATCTCCTGACTGCACCTTATCTTTTTTAATAAAAATAAAAAGTGCCGTTTGTAAAGCCGGATAAATCCTTACATTTCATTACCAGAATCTCTAAAATCATACAAGCTACGGCCCTCAAACTTCCTATTTAACAAGCCCTACCTAATCCGCCCTTCGTGTGTAATAAGCGAACAACTTGACTTGTTCATATCAGCACAAGTTGAGACATGTTCTTAATTTGTGCTTGTTTACTTTAAGCACATAGACTTTATTACTTACGTTGTGTTGTTGCTTTGACAGTGTGTTTTGGTGTTTCGTCAATATTACTTTGTATTTTTAAATGTCTTCTTTTTCTCAATTCAATTCAATTCTTATGTTAAATGGCTTTGGTGTAGTCACCATTCCGCCAATGTCAAGTAAATTGAGTAAATATAATGAGGGAGAGTCTTTTTCGAAAAACACATGGAGGCAGATAACCTTTCTCCTTGAGAGAAAGGCACAGACTCCCTTCTTTTTCTCGAGTGGGTTTCGAGTCGATAGACGCGATAAATCCTAGTGTCAGAGTTTATAAACCACCTAATATAACAGCTAATAGGCCTCTGACATGGTTTGTGTAACGACCACTATTAAAGCGACCGAGACCGAAGCTTAACGTGCTCTCTGAAGCACGGTATTTTTTTCCTTTTAGGACAATCAGGTGATTCATCCTGCAATATCCTTACCAAACTGGGGTAAATCAAAACGTGATAAATTAGCAATATTAACTTTGAGTTCTCACCCTGGGAATCGAACCCACCCATTTAAGCCCACGGACCATAGAAAAATTTGTGAAACTATTAGCATTTTTAGGTCACATAAAAGTTTTACTATCAGTAGATCAGTACCTAGTACCTAAGTGTTGAGTCTAGTAAAAATAAACTTTAAAAAAAAAACTGGGTTACAAATGAAAAAAAAAAAACTAAACCTTGTCTTCATTACTTGCTACGCCAGGCTACGCCGTAGAAGCAGACTGTAGCAAAGAGCTACGATGAACTGTGAAACAGTTTTGCACCTTGACAGAACCTTGTAGTTACGTAGGCAGCACCATTGAACCTTTGATTTTAATATTTTACGATTACATAGGTTATTTTTAATAAAATCAATTTTAATAAATATAATAAGATAGAACGTGACTATTTCTTACGTCTTCCTTCTAGGTGTATAAAAATTGAAGGTATATTTCTACGCCGTTACTAACGTTGCAAAAAAATACGACAAAACTTGAAGAAACTTTGCACTTTGACACAACCTTCGTTTTACGCTACGTAGGCAGCACGTAAGCCTCGCGTAGGCCGTACCATTGACTTTATGTGGAGGCATGAAAAATGCCATTATGTTGTCGGTAACCTTGGAACCAGTTTATCGATACTACCCTCTTTGCATCAACCTTGGACGTTGGGGTTGTACTGCACCATGTTTCACGTTTTTATTTTATACGATAAGTTAGCGTGATGAGAAAGAAATAGAAAGATGAGAAAGCCCGGATGGTGTAGGAGGTCGTGGTTCGAATCCCACCACGTACCAATATATTTTTTGGTTTTCGAATTTCATATGTACGTTGATTCGGCGCTTTTACGGTGAAGAAAACATCGTGAGGAAACCTGCACACACCTACGAAGAAATTCAAAGGTTGTGTGTAACCTAATCTAGGATTGGGTCTGGTTTCCCTTCTGGGTTGCGAAGGTCAGATGGCAGTCGTTCTGTGTAAAAACCAGTACCCTCGTTCAATAACCTATATATATATATATACCTAACCTATACATAGGCTGACTAAATGTATAGGTATGCATGTATGTTGACTTTTATGAAACCTCTGGCAGAATTAGCCTATATACACTCTAAAAAGTAAGGAAGTTCTAAACAACTAAGATACTTGTTTAAAATGGGGAGGTATACTAAGGCTCGTATTTATAAAGCGATCTCAAGTCTGAGAGCGATATTAAGTGTGGATTTGACAGGCCGTTTTCTACTAAAATGACATTTCTGATTCTAACTCAAACTCGCTGTCACTCTTGAGAGCTGATTATAAATACGGGCCTAAGAACTACAACAGAGTGCTTTAGGACTACAATAACAACAAATCCGAGAGAAAGTACCTACCTTATAATGATTGACCTTTATGTTATTTTCAATGATCGGTCACTGTTCTAATAAGGAGCTCTCATTCATTATAATTCATCTTTATTGTCAACAAATGAGGCGCAAGAAATATTACATTAAGGGCCTAGCCGTGTTATCCCTAAAGATAAGGGTGCTTGGCATCCAGGCCCAAATCCACTTAAGGCCCTCTTGTATGGAAGACCCTTAAAATTGCGCATCGTTGACAATTTAAAAAAAAAACTGTAAAACACGACTCTTGAAGTTATTGACTATTGTGTAAGTTTCTTTTAATTTAATTATTCAATTTTCTCTTCTATTTTGCACTTTTCACTCAAATTGTCCATGTTTTTGAACGGGAATGGGATTTGTACCCGCGACCTTCGGCAAGCCATGATGGAAATGGAACTATTAAGTTGTTTTACCGGATAATTTGATGGCACAGTAGCTCAGTATGGACATGGTTTTCCGAAGGTTGTGGGTTCAAATCGTTCCTGTGCGAAGTTTTTGGTTTCTACATACATCCATGTTGCGATAAAACTAAATCAAATACTAACATTCAAGAAAATAATATGACCAAGTAAACCCCAAAACTAAATGTATTCTCATTACCTTCGCAATGAGCTTACAGCTGAGGCAACATCAGGCAATCTTAATTTTACCCGCTGCTCATCCAAGCTCTTCGTATTACACTTACATAAACCTACATAGATACAACACTAGATTATCGATAATCGATATCGAGTTATAACTAGGTAATTGTAGCAATGTACAGCCAATGCATGTAATGACGTCAGTCTATGAGTATGTGTACGTACATCCATTCAGACATATTATAATTATTTTTACGTATGATATGAACCTGTCACTATAGCAATATACAGATCCATCTGGAATAACCCTCAAAATTTGTCAGACGTGGCGAATCGACCTTTGTGTAGGTCTTTTACGCTCTGCCTACCCCATTAGGGATAAAGGCGTGATTATATGTATGTATGTATGTACCTATGTATGATATGAATGAAATAGGTATCAAATAAGTATTCGTTTTTTTATATAGTGGACTACGGAATTGAAAAGCGGGGTAACAAACAAATCAAACTATAAATACCGGGTGTAAGGGACAGCGAACCGAAAACTGATAGGGTTGCTCAGTCAAGGAAACTGAACAACCATTACCAGGAAATTCATTCAGGAAATGAAAAAAAAACATAATTTGCACACATGCCCAATCTGCACACTTTTTCCAATCTGCACACTCTGCCCAATCTGCACAATTTGCCCAATCTGCGCAATCTGCCTTAAGTATCTGTCCAATTTACATACTCTGCTCAATCTGCACACTCTGCCCAATGTGCACACTCTGCCAAAACTGCACACTCTGCTCAATCTGAACACTCTGCCCAATGTGCACGCTCTGCCCAATCTGCACACTCTGCTCAATCTGCACATTCTGGCCAATCTACACAATATGCCCAATCTGCACAAGTTGTCGTCAATAGAGGGTACAAATCAGGTGCTTAGGCTTTAATTCATCATCTTTAGCCTACATCAGTCCACTTCTGGACATAGGTCTCTCCCATGACACGTGACTCAGCTCGGTCTTTTCTCATCCAATCTGCTCACTTTCTTACGAACATCATCGCCCCATCTAGTTTCAGGACCTCTTGACTATGTCTGCCGATTCACGGTTTTTACTCTAAAACCCCTTGGCTTCTATAATCTATCATATTCAAACTGAAATCAATCTTATGTATGTGACTACTAACCAAATTCAAGCCACTAGACCGCAGTGGCCGTCTATAACTACAGATACCTGCTACAGTTGACTCTACATAACCGCTAGTAGTAATTAACTATCTGTTCCGAGAATAAATTTAATATCCGACCGCCCTTGACCAACATGCATACATATTAATTTATTAGTTGACTGCATTCAAGTGACTTTTTTATTATAGTGTGAAAGAGGTGTGTTCTTTCAAAGTTGTGTCTAAGTTCCCTCTATTCGACAACTTTCCTTTGAACCTTTAAAATAATTTTATATGTTATTACTTCCATGCATCCAGACAGATGGACCAAGATCACTACAGACTGGGAAAGATAGCCGTCGAGGCAGAGGAAGGCCTCGAAGGTGTGGCGTGATGAGAGGGATGACTTTGAGAAGGACTGGATGCAAAATGCACAAGACTGTAAAAAGTGGAAAAAAGAAGAAGGGGCCTTTGCCCATTAGTGGGATAAATCAGGCTAGTAAAAAAAAAACATTTCTAGATTTGGAGCTGGGAGCAATAGAGAAACATAAAATTTGTCGGCTGAATCTCCTCCCGGGCATGCTGTAAAAACCACAGAAGAGTAAATGGAGCTAGCGCCCGATAGCGGCTTCTCTAATCAGTGGTAAAAACCAGCTAATGGATTCGAGAACCTGTCACTACCGCAATATACAGATATATCTTAAACAACCCTCAAAACTTATCAGACGTGGCGGAACGATCTTTGTTTGGATCGTTGACGTTCTGCCTACCCCTAAAGAGATACAAAGGCGTGATAGTGTGTATGTATATTTTTTTTTACTTTAATTCATTATTACAGCTATAATTTTTAGGTCCAAATTAAATCAAAATACGTCAAGTATCCGTAAATCCGCTTCGTCATTGAAACAACCGGCTTAATTGATAATGAAGCTACTAACAGCCCTTTGACCGGTTTTACGGACGACGACAGGGCTTTTAAAATAATTGATGTGACGTCACTGGATTGATACGCCATCATTACTGCAACGATGTGCGACAGATTTGAATTAGAGGAGATTACCCAACCTTTACAAATTGTTTGAAAACAAACGTGTAATTTTTATCGTACCGTAACATACTGTGAATGAATACACTTCGAATAGAATAAGTCGGTGAAACATTTTTATGAAGGATTCGATTCCAAAGAATTACAAATTTCAGTATTGAGATTGAAGGAAGGAAAAACCTGCATGCAAATATCTCATTTTTAGTTCGATCATCCGAATGTATCAATAGCTCTTCTTAAATCGTCAAAAATCGTTAATAGACATGAAAACTGTGATGATGGGTTTTATAAATAAATTTTAGGAGGAACGACCTAACAGAGGTTAAGCTGGTTAAGCAGACTGAAAACAGATTAAACGACGAATAACAGATTAGCAAGATACAGATGTTTGTTTGGCGAACTACCTCTCATAGATGTAATATTAACCCTTAAATGCGCTGTGTTGTAGTTCTACAACACTTGAATATTTACGCTATAAAACCCCCGATATCAAATATTTTTGATAAAATCTACTTTAAATTAGTAGTTAAAACATAAAGACAGATATTGAAAACAATATTTATTAAAAAAATCATGTTTATCAGCCAATTTGAGGGTAGTAAACAAAACGATTATAGGTGTCGATTTATGTGCGAATTTGATCTCTAATTTTATTATTTAATTCTTAAGGTAAGGCATTGTTAAAAATCACACATATCAATAATACATTCAAATTTCAAATAATTACATGATTTTATAAAATTAAATTACACATACTTGTGAAATTGCCTTTTATATATCTGTTGCAGATCTGCAACATTGCGCATTCTGGACATGAAAAATGTATTTACTTATAGGAATTAACCCGCCCATCTTCTATTAAGATATCTTCAAAATTGTTGTCATTTGAAGGCTGGAATTGTTTTTAAGGATGACCTATAACATAGCAGTAGTAAATATGAGGAGGAACCTGAAACTTTTCAGGAAAATAAGCGCAGTTTTCCGGAGAAATAATTGTCAGAACGAAGAGAAGCAAGATAAAATTAGGGTGTCTTAGACCCACCACTGGTAGAAGACACATCAGAAAAAAATGAAGATGATCCACCATTGGTAAATCTTCATCTTCCGTCTAGCAGCTGATCTCAGCTGATAAGTACTTAGCCCGTTGGCCTGTCTGTATGGTCAGATCGTGGAAGGTGTAGTTTCCTTCTTGCATAGGTTCACATACTATTTGTTTAAAATGTGGTATTTTCCTAAGTTTTAGTAAACAGTACAAACTGTTTTAATAAAATATCACATTACTAAAATATATTACAAATTAAAAAATATTGAAAACAATTAATTATTACTAGTTGCATTTTTCCATGTACCTTAATTTATTACGCGCTAAGTGCGCCTTGTTGCAGATCTGCAACACTTAGTTTTTTGCTTGAAAAACAATTAAAATATCATTAAATATTTTTTTCGTTATTTTTCCGCTAACACTTTCATTGCAATACGTAACATAAATTAAAATCAAATAAATCTAAAATGTGGCGCATTTAAGGGTTAATATTTGCGGAAAGCGATTGAAACGAGAGCCAGACACAAAGCCTGAAAATCATTTTTTTGTAAACACGAGTTAGTAGTTTGACTTGCTGATTCTACTCCAATATAAGATCTGTGGATGTCAGCTGGTTTCATGGCTCATCGCAATTAGTCATACGTCATACCATCATGAAATGGCATTTGAATTCTCTTACATTATAAGTTATATCATTCATTTCATCGAAAGGTTAATGGTATAAAGTGCATAATTACCACGATTAGTACCTATGTAATAACTTTAAGAGCACAAGCAATCGCCTTGTAGGAATTCTAATCTAACAGAGTCCAAGAAAAATTAGGTGTGAAAATAAAATCAGAGAAGAACTGAATAATTTATTTCCCGTTGAAAACTCATTAAGCGACATACCAACGAAATAATCAACGAAAACTTGTTTTAAAAGCAAATTAAGGTTTAGGCAAAATCTAGAAACATAAAGTTGAAAATAAGTAGTTGGTAAATACAGGGTGTTAATTTAATTGCGTGCCATAGCTTAAGGGGTGTTTCAGTAACGTATAGGAACCCATAAAAAATATTTAAAAAAATCCAGCTCAAAAAATAAAAAATAACAAAAGTCGGTAGGTATTTACAAAGATTACCAGAGCTGCGTATAGCTCTCGCGCTATAACAAATCCCGCGCGACGCGCGAGTCGCATCGACCAGTAGTAGCGACTCGCATATTTATATGGGAAAGCCAAATTTATTTTTTCCTAAAAGAATTTTATTTGCGAAAGTTATTCAGTTTTGTTGACTGAGCAGTCTCTATCGGTTTGTAGGAAGCTGTCCCTTACACCCCAAAATATTTGTCGGCTTTTTCTAATTATGGTGAATACTAGTTTGTGAACACTATATTTAAAAAAAATACTGTTTCCTTTTTTCTAGTCTTGCAAACATAAACGAAAAATGTAGAACTTCAGAATAACTACAATAACAGCAGCAATTTTTTAGTATTAATTGAAGAGATTTTTAAAATTGTCGGTTCGTACTAAATCTAGGCTACACGGCCTACTTCCATATTCCATGGAGTTTAAAATTAGAATTACCATTTTTAAAGTCGGGTATTTGAGTGAATTCGTGCCTATTCTATTGTCCCTTGTCACGATTGTATGAATGTTTAGTTAAAGCTGTACTCTAATGGATTTAATTGGATGATTTGTCACGCGATGGTAAGAATTGACGATTGGTGAAACTCAACATTCTGAAATTGTTTTGCGGAAGCAAAAACTAAAATTTGCAGAGGAAACCCGTAGCGATTTAAAATTTATATTAATAAAAACATGCCTATACAGTGTGTAACAGGAAGGGAATAAATCATCCCATGAAATAGAACAACTTTTCCCATGGAAAAACTAAAAAAGTACCTATCATACTAAATGTGCTATTAGCTAATGCATTTTCTATAGGAGATTTCATTATTTTTTTCGTATTGCGACCAATGATTTGGAAAAAAACATCAGTTTCATGGGCGGATTCACATCCTTCAGTGTGTTCATACCCTTTTTATTACATCCTGTAGACTTTATGTGTTTGCCCAGGAATAGAACCAGCTGCCTGCTGCAAGTTTTGAGGAAAACTAAATTAATGCCAATATTTTCTGTTATATAAAGTAAACGTAGAACAATGTGAAACCAGATTTTACAATACGTCTGTATATTTAATTTATCATCGTCACAAAGAATCAGTCGACACAGATTTCTGACGCTGCGCTTTTTAAAGCACATTTTTATATTCTGTGTCAATTTCAATTTGTAAACTGTAATAAAATCTTAATAAAGTCGTCAACCAATAAAATGTTTATTAAAAACTGAAATGTCTCGTTATTAGCAACGAGTTATTAAAGGAAAATTTGGTATAAAATATTTCATTAATTCTGTCTCAAGTACAAATTCGTTAAATTTAAGGAAAATAATAACAAATTTTCTTCCACGCTGGACTGGGAGCATAGAAAAACATAGAATGCGCCAGCTGCATCTTCTCCCGGACATGCTGTTAAAATCAGCTAAGGGATTCGAGGGTTTCAGTATTGTAATTTAGGCGATGGGCTGACAACCTGTCACTATAGCAATATACAGATCTATCTGGTATAACCTTCATTGCTAATAAAAGAAGTCAATTAATGTTGACAAAATTTTCATCAATTTTTTACCAACCTGCACATTAATAATTAAACTTTCATTAAACCTCTAGTATAGCGATGGCCAATCAGATGATTTGCGCAATCCATGCTAACATCAGGGGTATTAAAAACGCAAAAGTAATTAGTTGTCTATCTTTTGTTCGTTGCCCTTTCACGTCTAAACAGCTGATCTGATTTTGGATCGTAGAATATTACTCTTTCCCGCATAAAGCAGGTTAGACACAAAGAGATTTTTTTTAATGGCTTCACATCTCCTTATTTAGAAGAGACGTATTTTGCCACACAAAAAGTCGGCGATTAGTACAGTGCGAATGACATATCTATTCATGTGGCAATATTTGGAACTAAAATTTGGCTAGGTTACACTGACAGTGACTGAAGCCATGACCGACATGACAGATGCACAGATATCTCAGTTTATCTGTATCTATAATGACAATGACATTAATGACATTGTCAAAACTCTGTCAAGCCAATCAAGTGGTAACAAACTCTTTCGTTTTAATATAGAAATAATTTAAAAAAATCTCGTAGTTTTTACGCGCCCGTGACCCTCCCTGAAAAAGCTTTTGTAAAGAAAACGGTGAACTTAACTCATACAATGTAAGGTTTGCTCATCTCAGTTTTTATGAGCCGTCGCGCAAACAGTCATTTTTAATAAAAACTGAAGCTGACAATGTGACTGCGACGTTTTCAAAAATCTCGAATGATTTTGTCTGAAATAACAGTTCTGATTGACTGCGTATTTTGGAATTCAAAACAGCAATAAATTCTTTACAAATTTTGTACTGACTAAAAACCGCACTACTTAGAACTATTTTTTGCGAATTTTTAAATGCAGATTCTTTTTCTTTTTCTTTACAACACTGGTTTACAAAATAGAATAGATTTTAAAGTATGTGCTTGGAAGGCAGTTTAGATAACTTGAATGTTTAGAGTTGACTATTTATTACCTTGAAACACTCGATTCCCTTAGCTGATTTTTACAGCATGCCCGGGAGGAGATGCAGCTGGCATATTCTATGTTTTTCTATCACTCCCAGTCCAGTATGGAAGTAAAGTTTCTCAAATTAACTAGGTATACAATATAATCCCGAAATATTGATTTAATAAATTTGTCTATTGATACCTATCTATTCTGTAATCGATAATATTATTACAGAATCGCAGAGGATACCATTTGATGAAGAAAAAAAGAGCGTGTGTGCCGAGAATACGTGTTAGAAGTGAAACTTCTTTGATATTTTTTTCATTTCTTTGCCAAAATTTCATAATCTAAACTTATAAAATCGTTTGTCCTTACTGACTGACTGACTGACTGATTCATCAACGCAGAGCCTAAACTACTAAAGCTAGAATCGTTAAACTTAGAGAGCAAGTTTCGCTTATAACGTAACCTCCCACTAAGAAAGGATTTGTGGATTTTCCCTCCCTAAACGGGTAAAAAGGGGGGTTGATGTTTGTATGAAAGTCCGTCAATTTTGAAGGTAGGATCTTCAAATTTTGTATTTAGGCTAATGATTAAAAAATAATTTATACGTGTTTCAGCATTTTTGTATTTTTCACCCCTAAGAGGGTTAAATAGGGGATGGAAGTTTGTATGGAAATTCCGTCAATTTTGATGGCAGGATCTTCCAATTTTGTTTTTGGGCTAAAGATTAAAAAATAATGAACACGTGTTTCAGCGTTTTTGTATTTTCCACCCCTAAGGGGGTTAAATAGGGGATGGAAGTTTGTATTGAAATTCCGTCAATTTTAAAGGTAGGAACAGCGCGGGAACTCAATCCCACGGGAAAACTCTTAGCTGCGGGTGAAACCGCGGGGCGAAAAGCTAGTACTTTCCATAAAGCAAAACAAAATACTCAAAACAAAAGTCATAAAAGAACAGAAAAACAAAAAGTTCGACGCAGCACTGAAAAAAAAATTATTGGCAAGGTTATTCCTATTAAGAGGCTACCCTGAGCCAAGTGGCGGCCTCATCAGTCAAAAAATCATAATCCACTGAAAACACAATCAATCGAAAATCCGGTACGGCGAATTGAAGTTAAAGCAAAGAAGATAATTTAGAACATCATAAACTTATGATTCAGTGTTTACAGCAGTTACAGATAGCAAAAGTGCTAAAAGTGGCCGTTTTTCGCAAATTTTCTTTCTGTTACTACCAGGAACTATGAATTTCAAGTTTATGATGTTCTAAATTATCTTCTTTGCTTTAACTTCAATTCGCCGTACCGGATTTTCGATTGATTGTGTTTTCAGTGGATTATGATTTTTTGACTGATGAGGCCGCCACTTGGCTCAGGGTAGCCTCTTAAATGCATTCTTTATAAAAACGCCCTCGGCGGATGTGTAGTTGGCCGCTAATCATAGTAATAAGTAATAACTATTAGCTTTGTTATACCTTTATATAGGAAACTGTATGATCAAGTTAATTACAAGTATAAGGGTTCTTAAAAACTGGCAAAAATTTTTATGTATCGAATACTTTTTTATTTCGACTTTTCGAATTTGACAGTCGTTACAAATTATAGTTTTAACAAAGGAAGAATCCGAGTTTATTTATCAACGAAACACACTCGTTTTTAATCATATAGGTACCTAAATTTATGATAAATAAGCTACATTCTTACCTTTAAATAACTTCAGAAATTAAAATTCTTCACGTCCCAATGACAGTTTCAAAATCAATTTAAATTATCGCTTCCCATCCAAAACTCACTGCCATACACAATCACATATTAAAAAAAACAAAACCGATTTTCTAAACGCATCCACAATTAAAAACTGAAAACAGCCAATAGCTTGAAATAAAAAGTAAAAAGTTTCAAATTCGGAATGGCGCGTTCTAATTTCGAACGTAGCGCGCGTGCGGCCGTCGCGAGCGTAGCCGGCGAATGGCGTTCCTTCTACCCTACCCGCACCTGTTGTCTCTTCGCCTTTACACCCACACTAATGAGGAATGGGGCTTATTCCAACACTGCATTATAGAATTGAGTGAAACGGAATGTTGTCGCAGTTAGTAAAGTGCACTTGCAGATTACTTTGGGATGAGAATGATCCAGACAGCAGCTTTTGTAACAACTGTTTCTGAAAAAATTCGTAGCTTAAAATTATTTTGTCTTAAATAAATAGGCATGTTTTTTCAATGTTTTTTTTTTACCGATAGCCTAAGTATGATGGCTTCTATTTGCTGAGCTGAATATTGCAGGTTTAATCCTCACACAAACTTATTTGTATGTATTTCTTTGGCAATTTGGTTTGAGTAGGTATTATTTGAGTTGGTTTAGTATTTTAGTTTGAATACGTAAATTAAATACTCGAAATAATTATTTACGTTGGTTTTCATGCCAGGAAAACTATAAAAACCGGAGCCGCAATTTTTTTTAAATTAACTTAAAAAAAACTTCATGCCATTCGACAAAAAAATCCCACTCGAAAAAAAACTTATAGAATAGAGACGTGATCAATAAACCTTAAAGAGATTAAAGAAACCGATTGATCATTCAAGATGTTTATACTAACAATTCAAACAGTCTCAGCAGTTTACTTAACTAAAAGTACTGAAGAAATAACTGGATTAAGCTGAACTCCGTTGAAGAAATAAAAATAAAAGAGCTTACCGAGGAAGTGCAATTAATTCACTTCCTTGTTTGTGGCGGCTGTGTTGTTCTAGGTCAATTAAAATTAAAATTTTGCTTATTTTTGTCGAGTGTTTCGTAGGCTAAAGGAAACTTTTTTTTTAAGTAGGTAAGGTCAATGTGGGGAAGTCCGGCATACTTCACAAAAAATGGCTATTTTCTTTTTTCTAGCCTCATAATGCTACCTCGCGCCATGTGATTTGAACCAACACCACAATATTGGTTTTATCGACCACAAAGTAATCCGCGCTCTCATTTAAATGCTGAAGTTATAGTCGTTAGACGGAGTTGCCCTGTAGACGGACTTCTCCACATTGGCCTTAGTTTGGTCTACCTTTTTTGCAAGGTGTTAAAGAATTTGCGAGAAATAGCTTGGGCTAAAATAAAACTCTTTGACGAAGTTTTTGCCACGTCAGAGATAATAGGTACTTGAGGGTGATTTAAAATTAGAGATAGTAAAGCATAGTCGGTCAATCGCCTAGCCAGTAACTAGGATTAACTATTTAACAGCCTTACATTAACATAACATTCGAAACACGTAGGTAATCATCTTACCTTTCAGACTAACAGGTGATTTGGCCTGCATTACTTTAACCAGACAACAAACAATCTTTCTCTGGAAATCATAAAAAACTGAGCTGCCAGCGTCCCTTTTTTGTATAAAAAATATTAATTTGTATGAAGTGATATATTTTTAAAGGCTAGAAAGTAAGAGGTACGTTCTAAAGTATTATTATAATGGAGTTTATTGTACTTTCATGCTGAACTGGGAGCGATAGAAAAACATAGAATGTGCCAGCTGCATCTCCTCCTGGGCATGCTGTAAAAACCAGCTGAGGGATTTGAGGGTTTCAGGATATTGTAAATTAGGCGCTGGGCTAACAACCTGTCACTACAGCGATATACAGATTTACCTAAAACAACCCTCAAAACTTGTCAGACGTTGCGGAACGACTATTGTTTGGGTCGTTGACGCTCTGCCTACCTTATTAGAGATACAGGCGTGATTGTATGTATAAATGTATGTATAATGAAGTTATTTACTCATATGTGAAGTATAATTGCATCGTAAAAGAATTCAAGGATGTATTTCCATAAATATTTTATTATCTCACACGCGCAATAAAATTTTATTATTACCATCTGTTGGTGTAAAAATAGAATTGTGATCTCATAAACACTTTCCAATGAGAATAAGGTTCTATTTAGAGGGAGTAGAAGGAAGAACTGGAGTTAGGAGCAAACCCATTCCAAGTTAAAAGCGTTAGTCTTGAGATAAAAATACTATGGCCCGTATTTATAATCAGCCATCAAGAGTGACAGCGAGTTTGAGTTCGTATCAGAAACGTCATTCCAATACAAAATGACCTGTCAAATCCGCACTCAATATTGCTCTCAGTCTTGAGATAGCTTTATAAATACGAGCCTATATTCTTCAGGTATAAGTACTCTAGAAATTTACGCCTCATTTTACACGACTTATCGCGTAGATAGTTTGTATGCACAATGTCTACGAAGTGCTACGGATTCGTAGCACGTAGTGTCGTAGTCGGTGCTCGTAGAACTATTTTATTAAAATTTTATATTGTACAGTAGGTATTGCCCTCGATTCTGGCCGCCACATTCTTTACTAATTTTAAGATAGCGCTGTCAATTTCTTTACTTTGACCACCTGTCACTACAGCAATATACAGATCTATCTTAAGCAACCCTCAAAACTTGTCAGACGTGGCGGATCGACCTTTATTCGGGTCGTTGACGCTCTGCCTACCCCATTAGGCATAAAGACGTGATTTATGTATGTATGTATGTAGTTTTATTAAAATGAGTTAATTGGATAGCTACAAAAATATAGGTTACCTACTTACTTACATTTTACCGCAGAATAAACTCAATATGTACTGCGAAAAAGAAAACTTATAATTACGTGTAAAACTGCGGGTTAAAAGTAGAAATCCTGGAAATCGAAAATGACGCCATGCCTATCAAGGCTAAGTGGGTGTGCCGAGAACTTCCCGGAAAATAATATTGCGTGAAAATTAAACCAACAGCCCCTTGAGTCACTTTTTATAACTTGTTCGTTGTAATAAAGATATTTAATTTCATGAAATTGATATTAAGTTGACAGCCCGAGAAGACTGAACCAGTTAGTAGTTCCAAAAGTTTAGAATTGTGTAGGGGTAGGTCCTATAAACAACGTGCAATGAGAACCCCTCAATTTCACGTGCCGTTGAGGGGGTGGGGGGGGTTAGGTCCCACTTTTAGGTTTTGCCCTTACATATCAAAAATGGTGCATTTTAGGAGAAAACTTGCAATAGCCATACAAATGCTTATAAAATTCTGTACAAAAACGTGGTACAAACTTTTCCTCCGGACTTAGCAAATTTTACTTCAGTGAACTGAGAAAAAAATTCTATAAATAAATGGTTTATTTGAATATGTCTCTGACCTAGAGTTAAGACTTACATTTTTAGTTTAAAACATATTTAGTCACTTCAATGAATTTATAACTTTTCGTCACGGTGTAAAATTCCACAAAAATAATTATTTACAGAACACGACAAATCAAAGCATATATTTAGCATACTAAACACTTTACCACGTACCGACCAAGTTAGGCACGAACTGCTATTATTTTCACGCAAAAAAGACATTACAGTAGTTACACCCAAGTTATGTGAATAATTAGCAATTATCCTAAGAGGTCATTTAAGCCACAAAGTTTAACATTTTAACTTCTAAGAATTTGCCTTGTGACGAGTTAAAATAGTACAAAGATTTTACTTTACGAAATCATTTTGATAGTTGTCTGTATTTAAACAAAGTTCGAATTTTATGTTTTAAATTTTATTGAATAGAAAATAAGGTTTAAAATAAGCGAACCGGATGCATCGGAAATATTTTTGATTCCACACAAACAAATTCACTGTCTGTTTGATTGACATGGCTTTAGACTTAAATTCTGGGCCAAAATAGTCAACGGGAGACTACGATCACTACGCTAGAAGTTTGAGGTTTGCAGTGTATTTTATAAATAACTTTTAAATCATCCATATATCGTATCCAAATAAAATCCTTATGTAATGTACTCGTTCATGGATGGGTGCTCAAACTGTTAATATACAATTATTAGGAAAGCCAAATCGGATAGGAATTGGATACGAATCTTGTATGAATGAGTGCACAAACGCACTTAAAGCCAATATCCTAATATAGGTATACAGTCCTCCCACCTAAGCCAATGTTCATCGATGGATTATTGTTGTAGGTACCTATTTAGCAGTAGAGTATACTTTTTCTTCTACCTGACTAAAACATAAGCAAATAGTTCTTCAACCCATGCACCTATTACTATAAATACGGGTCAGGTGACCTCCTGACCTGGTCAGCTATTTAGGAAGCTCTGCCCACAGACCTAATATTGCAGAAGATTCCGCAAGTGTGTACAAAAACTCCGATCATCGGGCGTTGCTATGGTATTCCAAGACGCAATGATAATCTTGTTTGTTTTGTGGGTTGTAAAAATACGAACAATACACAGCTTTTCAAACAGAAGGAATAAAAATATTATAAGTGTTAAACATTGACCCTAGTAAAGTAAAAATCGGTTTATCATGACGTTTGCAGTCGTTATATAGGTACAATAAGCCGATATCAACCGAAGCGAAATAATATACTGGGTATGGGACAGATTCCCGCAAACTGATAGGGATTGCTCAGTCAGCGAAAATGAACAACTTTTAGCAGGAAATTCTTTTTTAACATCTTTATACAAAATTATTTTTTTTATCTTCGGAAAGAATTTCTTTGTGAAAGTAGTTCAGTTTCGTTGACTGAGCAACCTCTATCAGTTTGTGGGAAGCTGTCCCTAAAACCCCGTTTTTATATGCCATAACACTTATGCATTTCATCACTTAACGATAAACAAGGCGTTTTCAGTACACCATATGCGTGAGTTCACAAAGTTTGAATTGAACAGGTAGCGTGGTCTTCGCTAATCCAATCTAGGTACGTGTCTGAGCCGATACGATACATCGGCTCCCCGATTCCACCCATATTTCGCTAACGGCTGATACACATGACATGATAGTCCGTCGGATAAGGCTTGATGGGTTCATGAGGAAGCTATCGGTTAGGGTATCTTGCCTAAATTACCTGATACACAAAATAGGAGCGTTGCTTTACATATTTTTACACCGACAGTGGTATTCATATGGGGTTAGGTTAGGTTAGTAGCAAGGAATATAAGTATTCACTTTTATATTATTTAAAGGTTTTTAATTTCAGCTTGAAAAGTTTAGCATGTTATATAATATTAAAGGTCATCACTTTGTCGTATATCTCATGCCTGGAATATTTCTGTTATCACATTCTGTATGCAAAGTATAATAAAAATAATGTATGGTATTGCAACATCATATTTTTTTATAATGTTCCGACACATAGGGGTACAAATTTTAATGGGTAATTGAATTTGAATTAAATTATTGAACCAGAACCAAAAAATTCAAGTTTATTTCATACACTCAAATGAAAGTGCCTCCTTTATTTAAAAAAGGAACTTCACTTCAAAACAGCTTCTCATATTTCATACGCTCTTACATCACAAAAATGCATCGCATAATGCGCACCGTGAGGCAGATGAAATATACTGTGCTATCCCTTAGGGATAAGCCACAATAACCATCTTTATCCTTTACTTTTTATGAGAAATAATGGCTTATTTACGAAACGATTTTAATAATATACAATATTAATCCTTATCCAAATAAACATTTTCATAAGCTTGGTCATTAAATTATAATTGTCTTTTACACTTTATAATTTTGATCAATACTTTGAATATCAAACGTATAAACTTACACGGAATCGAAAAATATGAAAGCGTGCGCGGCCGGCCGATCGGCATATCTCCGCTATCGCATAATATTGCGGGTAATAATATCCTCGAAGGATATTGATAAATGAATAATTTTGGACTTTATTACAGACTTCAGGTCTTCGGCAATTATGTTATTAAATTTTACCCGTTCGAAGCCGGGGCGGGCCGCTAGTAAAGTATAAATAATAGATATGATAGGTAATTATAATTACTGCACTAATTCAGTGTCCACTATGTTTGATTTTCTCAATAATAACATAACCCATCCCATGAGAGCCATTTTGTTAGGCATCACTCTATTTGACCGAATTATAAAGATACTACAAAAACTCCGGTTGCAGGAAAGTGGCAGATGTCACAGCTAACTATACCTTAGTCAATTCCTCCTGGCAGTCGGAGTAAGGATAATAATTTGTTTGTATATTTTATTCAGTAGTTTATTTATTTACGTTTCTTACTTCTGTTGTCTGTTAGAGGCAGCAAATGGACAGAAGTGACAGAAAAAAGAGGTTTTTTTTTTTTTTTTTTCAACGATTTTGGAGGGCTTTTTATAAAGAGTTATTTTCGAATTTACCATAAATATATGTGAAAGATTCACTACGCCAACTGACAGGAAGGATTAACTCAGGTATAGGTTATGTTAGAGCTCAAGTGCTCATACGAATATATCCACATACAGACCGATTGCAACTTCGAAACGAAACCTAACATTACTAGGCGAGTAATTAACACTTGCCCGTCAAGTGCGGCCTAGTTTTCCACTTACAATCCAGAGATACTTAGATAGTTAGATAACACCACCTCGGAATGGGTTTCAATTATTGGACGAACAAGTTTGATCTTGTTTCGAATTTTACAATAATACTAAATTTCAGTACTTTTGCTATGTACATTATAAATAATACAATGGGTGGTAGTCTAGGTATTTTTGCCTGGATATACCATATTCGAGAGAGACGCTTAAATAACGTGGTTAAACCTTATTTGCTATTCTGCGCGTAACTGTCAAAACCAAATGACATGGCTAAATCAGGTTTGACATCTTTAATCTTAGCCGGCTTAGCGGCATTAAAATTCTACGCGTGTCATTAAAATCAAAATGTTATTACAATGGCGTAAATGCGACTTAGAAACGTCGAATACTTTATAGGTAGTAACGAGAATTTTTAGTCTAAGATCATTGTTTCAAGCTAATTTTAGCGACTTTTCGTAGCAAGTAGAAGTATGTGATCTCTGCCTACTCCTTCGGAAAATAGGCATGATGATCATGTACGTATGTATGTTAGCTAATTTTTAAGACTTTTGATGCGATGTGCATATAGAATTAAGCATTTTGTTAGTCATCAAAAAAACTATTTTGCGGGACAAGTTCAAAGTACTCTTTAATTTTTACCCGACTGCCAAGGAAGGGTTATGTTTTTTTAAACCCTACGTTTTGGTTTCCTTTAGCTGCGTCGTCGAGTAAAACACTTTAGTCTGCAAAACCGATAAAGAAAATAAAAAGAACTTAGGCCCGTATTTATAATCAGCTCTCAAGAGTGACAGCAAATTTGAATTCGTATCAGAAATGTCATTTCAGTACAAAACGACTTGTCAAATCCAAACTTAATAATGCTCTCACTCTTGAGATCGCTTTAAAATAAGAGCCTTAAAGTAGGTAACACTTTACATTTCTAGAGTTTCTAGTGCACATTGCTACACTTATGCGATCTGAAGTGCAGATAACAACACTACGCCGCGTGTTCCGATACTACGGAGAAGTTTGATCCTAGTTTAAAATAGAGATGTGGGTTTTAGCGTTTTTTTTATTTATTAGAAATGGGTTATCTCTTGACTCTAGAGACAAGGTCAGGGATGACAGTGACAGAGTCGACAATGGAGCGAGCTCATCCAGAAAATGCCTGTTATGGCACTGGCACACTCACGAGCCGACGGAACACAGCAAGCTGATTGGCGCCGGACTCCGGTGAGAGGGTGGTCGCGAGCTCGCGATCCAGGCGGCCTTTTGCGGAGTATAGGTATGCTATTTTGCAGCCTACTGTATATACGTATGTCAGAAATAAATTATATGAATGTGTTTTCCGAAATTTCGTATTCAGATGCAATTGTAGCAGTAGCATCTCTAGTTTGGTATTACTTTCATCAACCTATATTTGGCGTGTGGATTTATTGCTTTTATTTCTGCAGTTTTTTCCCGCACTTGTTGGGGAATTTTGCTGTGATAAAGTTTAAAAATATGAAAGAGTTTTTCTGGATAGTAGGTTCTCGTTCGGTCTTCGATGAAGGAAACTTTTTTTTAAATAACTAATATGTAATTATAGTAATTAACAGGACAAAAAAAACGGTGGTGATAAAAATATCGGAGGCACATGTAAGTAACTTATGAAGTAAAATAAAAAATAGAAGATTCGGAATTCTGAACTTAGGGTCAGATCACACCGAGTAGCGACGCAACGCGCACTACTCCAGAGCCTGATACATTAAAGAACTAACCATTACTGTGAAAAATATGGACATTACATTGATTGAAATCGAAAATTACTCAATACACACCTAGCTGCGCCGCCGCGTGATGTACTCTTCACTTCGTAGTACCATTAGCTTTTTTACAAATTCACATTATTTTAGTTTTCTGACATTTAATATTTTTTTTCTATTTTTTTTACTTTTGTGACGATCATTTTATCCTTGGATATTTTTATTATTTTTGTTATGTAATCATGAAATTGATAAAATGAAATAAATTAATCTAATCTAATCTATCTAATCTAAAGAGATAAACTCAAGAAGATTTGCGCTGCATTACTTTCCGGTATCAACTAACCCTTAGGCCCGTATTTATAATCAGCTCTCAAGAGTGACAGCGAGTTTGAGTTCGTAACAGAAATTTCATTTCAGTACAAATCAGTCTGTCAAATCGATACTTGATATTGCATTCAATCTTGAGATCGCTTTATAAATACGAGCCTTTTAGTTACCGAGTTTTCACGACCGATTTTCGAACATTGATTTTTCGTTTTCGTGATCGTTCGGCAAACGTGATTCGATTCACAATTTTATTGCTCCTTTCTCTGGACATGATTGGAATTCAATTAAGGCAATAAAAATATTCAACGATAGTTAATAAAAGTAAGTAGCAAGAATTGTAATTACAATGAGCAGAGTTCCAAATGTCAATTTTAGTTTTATTATTCTCGCTAGGGCGGCGTTGGCGTCACTTTTGGTAATGTTTTTTCTCCATTTTACTAGAGGCACACGGGTGATTGCTATGCAGCCGGCCAAATCACAGTGCTGATGTTTATGGCTAATGCAGTAGTGAAGTATTGATCACACGCGTCGTCAGTAATATCACAATGGTGACGATTCTGTTGTAGACACAACTAATTCTATTTTATCCTGTCACTTTCAAAAATTTTAATGAAATAGAGACAGAAACAGGTTTTTTCACAGACAGAATGCTATCGATTGGTGGTTAGCATGACTTAAATAAATCTTAACCAAAATCGATGCCGCCCCTTTCTGTTCTCCCAGGATTGATAATGAAAGGTGACCATTTTAGTCAAGATTTAGTGATTTTGTGCGCTTACAAATTGATACCTGGTATGGTATGACTACCATCTGACCTCCGCAACCCAGCAGAGAAACCAGACCTAATCCTAGATTAAGCTTCTGCCAGATTAGTGGCCAACCCAGCAGCCAAAAATGTCAATCATGGCCTCTGATATGGTTTAACGACTAATATCTACGATATTCGGGACCAACGGCTTCACGTATCTTTTGATCCGAAGTACAGAACGCTCGTGTTGTTACCACGGCGGCGGTGGTTGCTTAAAATTCGTTATCGGAATGAATAAAAACTAACCATTTTATGAATGAGTTGACCTTATTGACGTTAAAGAGTATCGAAAAATCTTGTTTGCACCAACTTTTTTGACATATAATCAATAGAAGTTTATAAAAAAAACTTGTGCAAACGATTATTAACCTTACTGACTTTTTACAAATTGTAGTCTTTTGTGAATGTTTAAGCGTTACCTGTTCAGTAATATCGAAAAATCAAGTCAAATCTGAATTGTCAATAAGGTCGAAAATCGCTTGCAATAACTTTTTCGACTTGTTATCGATAGATATTCATAAAAAAATAGTGCATACGCTATTTTCGAACTTATTGACATTTTTCAAATTATAGTCTTTAGTGAATGTACAAGCGTTACTGTTCAATAATACCGAAAAATCTGTTCAAATCTGAAATGTTATTAAGGTCGCAAATCGCTTGCACCAAATTTTTTACTTGAAATCAATAGGTATTCATAAAAAACTAGTGTTTTCGACCTTATTGACATTTTCCAAATAACAGTCTTTTGCGTACAGAGTTAGTGTTCAATAATATCGAAAAACCTGGTCGAATTTGAAATGTCAATAAAGTCAAAAATAGTTTGCACCATCTGTTTCGACTTGTAATCGAAAGAACAAGTGGTTTAAAGGAACGCTGTGCTTTTTTTAAACCCTGTATTGTATACAGTGACTAAACTGTTCATGTTTTCTATAGTATGATTCTCTTGAGATTTTGTACCCAGAAGCTAAAATGAAATATACCAAAATTATAATGTTGTATATTTGACCTGAGTCCACGCCGGA
>JARACY010002393.1:0-43374 GCA_029255725.1 Scrobipalpa atriplicella | reverse complement strand
TTATCCCTGGATTAAGTATTCTGAATTTGGCTAGAAGAAATGTGGTGATGCTGTTCTAGCACAGGTTACTGTACAACAAGCAGTGCTAAACATCAATAAAATAGACTGAGAGACAAATATAAAATATACATTAGAAGACTGGTATGTAGGTAGAGATAAGATATGAAGCGCTCATTATAGCGAAAACGATCATAATTCATATATTTGAGTAGTCTGCTCTGTAATGGCGTACAGATAAAGCAATATTGATCTTCTGTTTTATTTATTTTCATCACGACTAAACGAGGTCGAGCATCTGCAGCATAGAAACATTCGTGTTGACTCTATCTAGCACATTTATAGAGAAGAGAAAGAAAATCAACAGCTAACTTTACACATAAAATGACGTAAAATTAGCAAAGTAAGCAAGTAGTTAATAATAATTTTAGGTTACGTTTAGTTTACTTTAGCACTTTTCTGTTACACGAAAGAAATTCGAAAAGAATATTTGATGATAATACTTAATTATATAGTACCTACTTAAATTATTTGCGTTAAGTTTAATTTAATATGAGTATATTTTAATAGAATATCTCCCTAAATTGAAAACCGTTATTTTATTTTGTAACATCTACCTCACAGATCTACCTTCATTTATGAAAATTGCGTAAAAAAATTGGCAGCTTCTTAGCTTTTTTAAAGCTTTATTTTTTTGGTTTCAGCTCGAAAGGATATTTCAATATCTGCAATTAAATTGAAAAAAAAAAAAAATGGTTCAAAAACATAGTCCGCTTGGTAGACTAAACAGCACTATCGAGCTGGCCTTAGCCAACATCACCAGCAACATCGACCTGGTCGTCAGGCAACTACCCTCCAAACTTGAGCACCTGATGCAAGCCAAATTCGACGAACTGGCAGCTAAGATAACACCACCGCAAAAGAAGAGTCGACGAAAATGACGAAACTGAACCTGAGGATGATATAACCGAAACACTGACAAATTTAATTGAAAAGAGATTTGCAGAGCTTCAAGCTAATCTAGAACGGAAAATTGACGACAAATTTGATGCAATTGTAGCAAAAATCGAAGATTTAAACACAAGCGATGAGATTGTAGGCATTGAAAAGAAGCTTGTAGGTGTGACATGTTCGCTGAGATCGCTGACGAAGAAAGTGGAGAGAACTGAGACCAATTTGACGAACAATGTGATATGTTTACAGGATTCAATAGACCGCGTGAGGAAGCTTTGCGAATGGTACTCCAACTGGAGTGCCAAACATGAGACTATCCTCGACCACTGCTACGTGGCTCGCACCGACCTTCTTGTACCTTTGAAGAGGTTCTTAGTCAACCAGGATAACACAGAGAGCATTACCGAGCTTGAGAACAAGATGAACTCCTTTAGAGTTGTGAAAGTGGACAGAGCCACTCGTTTTCCTAACAGTGGTGTTTATGTTAACATCAAGAACGATCTCATCTACAGATACTACATAGATGAATTGAAGAAGTCTTTAGCTAAACGCAACAACTACGAAATAAGGCATAATATTAATGCGTTAGTGGCAATATTGAGTAAGGTAGAAACGTTTAAAAAGTACGATATACATAACTTTGCAAGTTTTGAAAGTGCATATGAACTGAAATGGACTGTTTCTTAGTTTAAAAAGTTTTTAATAATGTTATGACCATGTATGACGAATATATTTAACTTGATATTTGAATTATGTACGAGTGATTTACATCAGTAGGTAATAATGTCAAATATATTTGACATTTAATAAATACAGTTTGACATTGTATTTTATTTCAATAAAGATAATCACAAACACAATTTGTTTTATTGAATCAATTTTGTCTTGTAGTAAAAGTAGTACTTATGAATTTATATTTATTTTTATAGTTTTTCGTATCGTTTTTATCAGTAAAATAGTGACTATACAACGTGTAACAGAAAGGGTAGGTATATGCATCCTAAAAGATGTAAATCTGCCCATGAAACTGAACAACATTCCCTAAGGAACATAGGTCGAATAACGAAAAAAAAAATTGCTTCCCTTCCGTACAAAATGCTTCAGCTGTTCACTTAGTATAGAAAGCCAAATTTAATTTTTCGTATTTCGACCTATGTTCCTTGAGAAAAGTTGTTTTGTTTCATGGGCTGATTCACATCCTTTCGGATGCATATACCCTTTCTGTTACACCTTTATATACCTACACATAAAATAATAAATATCGTGCTTTCGTAAAAGGTGCGTAAAAGTGAATACAAAATATGAGAAACAACAAATCAAAAAAACAGTCACATATTCATCCTGTCTGCGGTAAAATTTTTGATTTGTTGTTTCTCATATTTTACAAATAAAATAGCACTATGAGTGCAAAAACACATAATTACTATAGATGATAAAGAGTTTTTGTTTTGTTATGTATTGCAGCAACGTTGATGAGCCTATTGCCTAAATAGATAGCTTGTATACTCGGCCCCCTAAAACCTAGGCATTTACGTTTATGCTCGGGAAAAGAAACAGTTGGACGTTGACGTTGTTGCATTCTACTTTTTATTTACTTACTACCCAAGAATTGAATCTAGGACCATCAAGGACCTCTAAACTGAGGTGTGCTGCTCATTAACCATCGGTAAACAACAGAATCGCACCCAGCGTGTGTCCAATTACACGTAAACTACATAAACTAAGTGTGTTTGTTCGTTGTTTGCCGCCAAGTTTACGACACCGCACCCAGCCGTGCTACAGAACATACATACCTATACATACATACTATCCTATCACGCCTGTATCCCTAATGGGGTAGGCTAGGCGGATTGTCAACGACCAAAACAAAGGTCGCTCCGCCACGTCCGACAAGTTTTGAGGGTTGTTTAAGATAGATCTGTAATATTACTGTAGTGACAGGTTGTTAGCCCTTCGCCTAAATTACAATAGACTGAAACCCTTCTAAGCTGGTTTTTACAGCATGCCCGGGAGGAGATGCAGCTGCTGGGGCATTCTTTGTTTTTTATCGCTCAGTCCAGCATGGAAGTAGAGAATATACCTAATATATTATACAGGGTGTTAAGTAGGTAGTGTATGTTTCCAAAAAAGTTTAAACACAAAAGCTGAATAATAACTTTTTCTGACCTACCTAACACCCTATACATTCTTCATTTCCTGAAAGAATTTCCTTCTTTAAGTTGTTTAGTTTCGTTGACCGAGCAATGGACTTCCATGCCATTTTGTATGGAAGGACCAAATTAATATTTCATTCATTTTTCCTCATACCTACCGTGTACCACGATTTTTGTTATACCTTGCATACTCCAACTCAAACAAACCCTATGGCTATGAACTAATAAAAAGCTTACCTTCTGAATTGTGTTTGTTCAAGATGAGTGATGTGTGGGTGGAGTGTGTATGTGTGTGTGTACCACAAATGTTTGCAAATATCATATTTTAGGGCAAAAACAAGAACGTATTTATTTATACGATAGATTTATACGTATATAGTTGTTTGGCCTAGCGTTTATTTATTAAATTAGATATGAAATTAGGGTACAGCTAATTTTAGTAGGACCCAGAGATGAGGATATCTTAAATCTTTATAATGAATATAGTTATAATAAAACTAAATCGAATATGATAAATAAAACTAACTTAATACCTATTTCATAAAATAAAGATGGGTACAATAATAAAATGGAGTTTTACTAGCTAACTAAGTATCTACATTATATCTATCTATGCAAATAATGGAGTCTACTATTCTACCTACCTTACTTACAGTGCCATCAAATCTTGACCTGTAAGATATTGAAAGTCTAATTTACTCATGAACTTAGTTACTAGGAACCAGGATAATAAGTCCATGAATTTACTTACTACATTCTTTTTAATTATAGTTTATTTTACATTAAATTATGATAGGTATATTTTAGGCATCACGTAAAACAGTTTGAACACAATTATTTAATCCAAGAAGTTGTAAACAGGATATAGATATTCATAAAAATCTACGCAGATAAAATGACTTAGTGCTCAGTAGTAAGTAGCACAATAGTTGAAGAGATAAAAATACCTTAACGATTTATTTATAGCCTAGCTTATAATTATATGCATGAAACCCGACGAGGATGGCATACGTAACTACATTATACTGCTGGTTATTGCATAGCATGCGAATTAAACATAAATAGGTAGGTAGGTGTAGTGTAAGCATAATATACTATGAGACATTAGTTTGGTACATGTGTTTTATGGGAAATTAAACAAGGTATCATATTCTTACAAACATGTTACAAATATGTAGTACTGAAAATATAGAACAAGGATTCTGTCCCGCGGTTTAACCCGCAGCTAAATGTGTTTGCCCACGGGCTTGAAGTATTTGCCCATAAACACAAATAGACTAACAACCTGTAATTAACAGACACACTCCTAGCTAAAATCAGCCTCAGCCGTGCGTGACTGAAACGGTTTTTAGTAAGCCGTTGACGCTCTGCCTATCCCGTAAGGGTTACAGACGTGATTTTATGTACTTATTTATACAGCCCATAAGTAGGTGTGAAATTGACCGCAACTATATTCGTTAATGACAATATAACTAACAAGCCATTAGCTCCAATCTAAAGTTAACTCAATGAGTTAACTGGTGTCGGCCGCGGGGCAGAGTTTAAGTGAGTTGTCAGTAATGCAATTAACTCGACACTTCTTGTTGACATACCGATCATTTGATTGAGATCTTCATCTATATCTACACGTACATACATAAACTCACGCCTGTATCACTTAAGGAGTAAGGCAGAGGGGTTTAGAGTTTAAGTGAGTTGACAGTAGGTAATGCAATTAACACGACACTTGTTGACATGCTGATTGATATCTTCATTTAATATCCGTGGCCTAGTGGTCTGACTCTTGGACTTCCGATCCGGAGGTCGGGGGTTGAAGTTTTCCCAGTTTGGTTAAGTTAATGCAAGCTACATCATCGTATAACCGGATGTACCGTCCCTTCTGGCAGAAAATGACAGGCATTTGTAGTAATATCGTGTTTCCGCCGAATTAGGGCCAATGCCTTTATTACCAAACACGAGTCTATGAACTGATGTGATGAGCTAATTACAACAAAATGCTGAGTTTAAAAACAGATGACAAACTCTGCAGTGACGCAATTTTAGTCGTGCTGCTAAAAATAACTCCGGGATTGCGACCTGAACGATAACGGAACTTGTAATATTGTTCACTTAATATTAAGTCTAGTCTTTTTTATTTATCTTATGGAATTAATTGCTGCGAGATCCAGAGGACAGTGCAGCAGCCAGTTGTGTTGCACTCTTGGCACCGCCCGGGGTCACGTGTAGGGTTTTTAAGGTAGTTCCTACCGACGTGGAGCAACATCGACCTGTAACGACCACTATTAGAAACAGTGACCGGGACCGACGGCTTAACTTGCCCTCCGAAGCACAGAATCCGTTTACTAGACGGACAATCAGGTGGATTCAGTCTGCGTTGTCCTAACCAAACTGAGGAAAATCTCACAAAGTGATAAATAGACAAATATCAACTTTGTGCCCCTTGGAATCGAACCCAGCACCTCAGGATCAGGACAGGAGCCCACGGCTCAGACCATTAGACCAACCACGTAGGGAAAGGCAGGCACGGCAGACCAGGATAAAAGTCAAGTCGTATATAGGTGCGTTTCGCGACTTGGATTTTTAGGTTGGTATTTTGCAAGCTGATCACCTACTAGTTGTCCAAAAAGATGATCCATGCTTTGATGCTGTCGGTTCGTCATTTAAATAGTTGTTCATGCTGATTTCTCTTTGCTCGTGTCTATCAATCTATAGGTGCGCCCATGGTGCGTCCTTATTACTGAGAGTATTCACCTGGAATTAGCATTCGACGACGAATATTCGACTGGTGTGGACGGTAAGCCGAGCAATTACAAAGCAAATGCTCGTGAATGGTGCCGTGCCCCTCTCGTCTCGGCGAACTACCTAGATTTTAGATTTATTGATGACCTTCACTAAAAATCGTATATACTTATTTTACGGTTCGAGGTTTAACAAAAATAGCTTAAATGTAGTCACAATATTGTACCCATCCTGATAATATCTCTACGCCATTGTTGGTATGGTATCTACCTTATTCCACAAAATACGTAGTTGTACCTATATTAGGTATGTAACCAGTGTAACTTCTGCGGCCTTCGCATCGATATTCAGTATTCTTTGACTCGCGATGATCGATTCGATTCAAACATCTGTTTTGGATTTGGGCTGTCCTTTGTGTACTTAATGTTTTATCATGGATTTAAAACTATTCCATGTTACGATTAACTAATACACGGTGTATTAAATATTTACACAAACTTAGAGTAGGTAAAATGGGTACAGAAAAGTTAGAAGCTTGTGAAATTTACATACATACATAAAATCACGCCATTATCCCTAATGGGGTAGGCAGAGCGAAAACGACCGAAAGGTCATTCCGCCACGTCTGACAAGTTTTGAGGGTTATTTCAGATGGTCATATGTATTGCTATAGTGACAGGTTGTCAGCCCATCGCCTAAATTGCAATAGGTACATTAAAACCCTCGAATCCCTTAGCTGGTTTCTACAGCATGCCCGGGAGGAGATGCAGCTGGCACATTCTATGTTTTTCTATCACTCCCAGTCCAGCATGGAAGATTGTGAAATTTCTCTTACAATAAGAGTTGATATATCGTGTCTCACACTTCACGTCGAAAATGATGAAATGTTCGCACACCCGACGATGTTTGCGTACGATACAATCAATGTACTTACATCCATACATACCTACTGTGTGTATGAGCACAAGGTTCAAACAGAAATCTAGTATGCCTGACCTTGGCCGTTTTGACTCTTGACATTTTATCCCTGGGAAGCGAACTGAAAACCTCCGAATAAAAAATATTAGTTTTTATTTTAAAGCCTTATATGACTGTCATATCAAATCGCGGAATAAACGTTTATACGACCACTTTATTCGACCGTCCACTTATATAACTAAACAGATGTATAATCCACTAATATATGATCTAAGTAAGATTTAGACACCATAATATGACCTTTAAAGACAAGAAGTCGTAAAAGTCCTTTTATGTGACTAAATTGTTTGTTGGGAAGAATCTAGCAGCATCTTAAACAAGCTGAGTCCTGCGGTCGGCAGTCTTGACTCTTGGCCGTGTTTCCGAGTGAAGGAAGTCGCGTATTAAGGAATTATCAAATTTCCGGCCCAGGAAAGGCGAGGCATTCTTACCGAGCTGTATATAAGAAGCTAAATCTTTGTGATGGATCGGTCATGGATTATGGACATAAACTATTCAATTATTTATTTTTACTTGAAGTAACTGAACAATTTATTCCAACAACATTTCAGTTAGGTATTATCTAATTTTTATGTTATTCTAACTTAATTATTATTTTAGGTAATTTTTAATCAAATGATATAACGTTGGTTGCATTATGTTATGAAAAATATACCTATGCCCTTTATCAGGGTCGACTTGCAACGAATAAAAGTACAAACGTCATACGACTATACTATACATTCACAGGGTGCGCTATAACTTATCCCTGGATTAAGTATTCTGAATTTGGCTAGAAGAAATGTGGTGATGCTGTTCTAGCACAGGTTACTGTACAACAAGCAGTGCTAAACATCAATAAAATAGACTGAGAGACAAATATAAAATATACATTAGAAGACTGGTATGTAGGTAGAGATAAGATATGAAGCGCTCATTATAGCGAAAACGATCATAATTCATATATTTGAGTAGTCTGCTCTGTAATGGCGTACAGATAAAGCAATATTGATCTTCTGTTTTATTTATTTTCATCACGACTAAACGAGGTCGAGCATCTGCAGCATAGAAACATTCGTGTTGACTCTATCTAGCACATTTATAGAGAAGAGAAAGAAAATCAACAGCTAACTTTACACATAAAATGACGTAAAATTAGCAAAGTAAGCAAGTAGTTAATAATAATTCTAGGCTTCTAAGCTCTCTCCCACAACGTCACATCTGCTAAAACTAGACTCAGGAGCAAACCCTACAATAAAAAAAAATAAGTCTTGGTAACCAATCTTGAGATCAGACAGCTTGTGATACAGCCGATGCCGATAACCCTCTTGACATGTTTTCACTATGGATTTAGTTATGTTATTTTAATGATATGTGTTTGATAATAGAATTGTTGTACAGAGGCAAGATTTGTATCTATATTTTAGTTGGTTTCTTCAACAAAGCTACATTATTCATGAGTAATATCGGCTACTTTTTACCGCGGGAAAATATTGAAACCAAATATCAAAAAGTTGGATTAAGGAAATGATCAAGAATACGGTTTGTATAGTAAAAAATATATCTCGGTATCGGCAATTAATTTAATTTGGTACAACTATTTTTATGGTAGGCTGATGATCTGATGATATGATACAGCAACACGAGCAATACACTGCTATAGATTCGTGTAGAGCATGACTTAACTAAATCTTACCAAAAATGTTGTCGTATCTTTCTGTTCTCTCTGGATAGACAGTGACAGGTGACCATTTTTGTAAAGATTTAGTGATTTTTATGCTAACGAATCGATACCCTATTACGACAAATAGATGTCGTATTGGATGGCTAAGATGAGTCAAACGCTTGGACGAAACAACCTCAAACGCTACAAAACTGCCTATCATTCCGTTAAGCGTGTATCAATCCTGTAAGGGATATAGGCGAGATTTTATTATGTAAAGATGTGTAAGTAATTGTAAGTAGGTATTGTAACTGTTGTAAGTAAGTCAAAATATATCCAGACAGAACCACAGGCTGTACTACATCAACAATAAAATATAAACATTTTCTATCCGAGTGATTCATTTCCCGGTAAAGGATGGTGACGTCGACTCTACCCATGAGGAAAAAATATTTTTTTAACTTATTTATTGTAGGTACTTGACTTATTTTTAGGGCTACTCTGGAAAAGTATTAAGTATACTGCTGTTTAATATTTTATAGTATTTCAGTTAAGTTCTTTAGGTAGTTTTAATAAATATTAGAAGTTCGAAAGTTTCAACTTGTGTTATTTTGGCCGTTGTATCTCCTCCGCGCTAAAATGGATGATTAAAATTTTGATAAAATTTTGCTCTCGTATGCTTAATCTTATAATGAAAACGTAACTTTTATCGTAGGAAAAACATCATTACCGCGGGAAAATAAAAATTTGCTGTTAAAATTGTAGGTAGAAAAACTACATAAAAAGTAGAGTTCTTAAATAGGTATATAGGGACCTATTTTCCCAATGCATACAAAATATTATTAACAGAGAGTCGGTTTGTATTTTTCATGTGTATACTATGTAATCTATCTGATAGAATATGGAACAAATGCATAAGGTATTCCTTTGTACTCTCTTATCATCAGAGATCGTCTCTACATGTTACCAAAATAGAAATACATAAAAATACTCACGTCGACGTAACTGGTGCGAGATTTTCTCATTTTCAGGCAAAAATTTCACTTATTAAAAATAAATCACGGCTCAGCAAACTAAAATAAACACATCTATTGCACCACAACTTTCAATTCTAGCGGAATCTAAAAAATGCAACGCATTCTCGCCATGCACTCGACAACCGCCCCATTTTAGCACTATAACACGCACTTTAGCACTATAGCACACACAGATTGCAGCACAACAGAAATGTGTAATATTTTTTTAAAACAATCGCGGCATAGAAATCGCTGCGTCTTTATTTCGGGTACAGAGTTGGCAGCGAGCTGACAATACCTTTGCTTCAACAGACCGAATATCTACTGAACGAACAGCGTTGCGGCCTAGCGTGGGACTGAGACAGCAAAGGTTTATCAACACGAGTGAACACAGAAAAACGTGTTGTAGACAGGGATAGAGATGTTTTTGATGTTTTGGTATTGGTATCCGGTCTTCCCGTTGCGAATGTAGTGAGGTAGGTATAGATAAGCGTGGCCAGTGGTCTGCTTGCAACTGACCCTTCAGATAGGTGTTTAATGTTTAACCATCGTTTTGTTAATAGAAGAAGACTTCTGAAGCTAATGGATTGAAACTGTATTTTTTTTCTCATAATAAAAAGATCTTTTTTTTTGAGTGACTATACCTACCTTATGTTATGATTTAAAAAAATATATAACTAATATCCTGGAAAGATGATATGACTACTTAGTATGACTATTTTTGATTTTGTCAAAATTTTTATGTAAGTAGTTTTAGAAGTATAAAGGTTGCATTGCAGGACCTTAGAACCACAGACTTATAATACTAGTAGCTTAGAACCCTCTACATAACCAGTGAGTTTCATATATGCATATTATGAAGTCGGCAACAAAGATGCTGATATTACATACAACATACAAACAATCACTCCTTTATCCTTGATTAGGTAGGCAGAATCCCATCGGCATAATAAAGTTAATGGTCAACTGTCGCCTAAATTTCCAAGCCCCTCTACAGATTTTTACAGCATGTTTGTGAACAGAAGTTGCTTCATTCATTCTATGTGTTTTATCGACCCTAGTCTTTTTAATAATTTAAAAAACAAACCCTAATACAAAAAGACCACTTTGATCAGTCAGACCAATTTATTTATTCATTATCTGTAAAAAGTTCATGTTGAGTCGTTCAATTTCGATGAGCAAATGAGCAACCATATCATAATGTCATAATGCAGGATGCTGTTCCTGACACCCTCTTTTTCCTTCACGTTGAATTTTAAATTTTTGTTTTCATTTCATTATTTATTTCTAATATCTAAACAAAATCTTTTTGTATAATCTAGTCTAGGTATACTGTGTTGGGTAAAACAGATTGTCAGTGGAGGAAATCAGCAAAAATAAACAAACAATGCTTTCTTCACTCATTTAAGTAAGGCAAAGAAACGCCTGTTACTTTTCGATATAATGCATCATATCAATTTTGCTTTAAATTTTTGAGAGGCGCTTACTGATACATGCTAATACGTATGTCATACTCTATCGTTCATAAAATGACTGTAAGGATGACACTCCAATGGAATAATTCTAATGGGACGGATAATAGATGAACATGAAACGCATAATAGAGGATAGTCGCAAGCGCACAGTAGCTTGCAGTGTTCCGCGTCACTGGTCATTGCGCGCATGCGTAAACACACGTGATTATTTATTACAGACACACCTACAATTATAAATATTCTAAAATTTATTTCGTAACATTACAACAACAGTTTAAGTCGGTAAAAGATGCCCTGTTCACGCGGCAGACTGAAGAAGCGATGGCTGGACGCCGTCGTGAAAGCCAACATGCAGGAGAACAATCTTGCACCAGTGGATGCGGGTAAAGTGGAGTAGACGAAACAGGAAAGCGCACCCCAGCATATAATAAAATTTTGATTTTCTGCCTAACAAACGCTAAAATTTCGCTCCTCACCGAAACCTTACAATTCAAAAGAGGCGACATTCATGTCTAATTGCAATCCAATAATTCAGCATCCAATCAAAATGCCATGTTCCAATCACACCGACAGCGATACTAGCGCACGCTAATTACTGCGCATACGCAACGCAGCGCAGATTTCACGCGCACCTTATCCTTGCGCGCGCAGTTAAGTTTATCAACTCGAACGATAACCGCTGGAAGGAGGTTTATGTGTGAGGCTGTTGCGGGTTCAGTTGAACTGTTGGGTATATTGTGAAAGGACTGAGAATGGGGGCAATTCGTACACGCACAGAAACACCAAATCTTGACTAAAATTGTCACCTGTCATTTTCTATCACGAGAGAACAGAAAGGGACGGCCTATTGCTATGATTTTTGATAAGATTTAGTTAAGTCGTGTCCTCACCGAATCACTATAATTGTAACTTTTGAAATGCAGTGCCCCAAGAAACCATGTCGAAGTGTTACCATAAGAATAAATCTTAACAACTTACCTCGCCGGGCAAGCTGGTTGGCAACAAAATGTCTCATTCACAGGAAACGCTGAGCTTTCCGTTCCTTAATTTGACAAGTAAATCGAACCCTGCAGTTACTATCACGGCTAAAAACGGCCGCTTTTAGCAAAAATTTCGAAAATTATACCTACAGAAGTTATATACATTCATCCCATTTTAAAACTTGAAAGCGCTTAATTACTTAAATTAAATAATAATATTAGTGTGATTTTTATTTAGCTTTGCTGTATAGAACAGTCATATAAACGTTCTAACGACGTTCCTTATAAACGAAACGTCGAGTAGGTATAATATGACTATGACAATATTAATAAATTGCTATTTTGTTGAATAAATCACTTAGGTATTGGGAACGGCGTTATAAATGAGCATTTATATGACTATTATAAGACATTTTCATCACATAATGTTTCTTGAATATTCTTGAACCACATAATGAAAACCTTCCTTGCTAATTAAAGCTCATCCACATACTATACTATCACGCACGTTTGCACAGAAGAAAAGTAATCTGTCTTCTAACTTCTAATCTCCACTAAAGCTGTACCTATCGGTGGCGAAGAGGTAGTAGACAGAGAGGCATTCGTGATGAAAAATAATTGTTATATTTTAAATTTAATTGCATTTCCGTTTACATATCCGCTGGTTTCTTAGAAAAAAAAAAACACTTACCTACCTACCTATTCTTTCAATATTGATTTCATGAATTTAGGCGGTTTAAAATTGCAGGCATTGAAGAAGCACCGGGATTGAGAGAGATGCGAGAAATTGCTTACTTAGCCGACGGATACCACGGTTTGAGCTGTATCAAAAGGCGGGGAGATTCCCCCGCCATCACATAGGTACTCAATGATGTGTTACGTCGAGCGTTAGTGTCCGCACCACCAGGTCTAAGCCGGACGGATGGCAAGCGCGCAGACGGCCTGACGCTGGAGCCTTGGGCGTGCGGTTGCAGCTTAAGCTGGGACGCGACGTGCGTGAGCTCCTACGCTGCCTCACATCTGCCGTGCAGTGTTCGAGGGGCAGGTTCGGCCGCTGAGTGGGCGGCTACCCAGAAGCATAGGAAGTACGAGGCCCTTAGGAAGCGGTGCGGTGCCGGTGCGTCGTCAATGCGTCGTTTTTGTATAGAAACTTCAAATCAAGCTGCGCTGCGCAGACGTGAATTACATACAAAATTGACGCGCCTCCGCCTCGCCCGCGCCGCACCGCTTCCTATTTGCCATGCCCCTAAGGCCCAGCACATTTTTGTGCCGTTTGCGGTAGTGGTAACGGGCGTCTGGGGCGAGGAGGCTAAAACCTTCGTTAAGGACCTGGGTAGACGCATTATGAATAACGGTGCTGACGCCCACTCCACGTCGTTCTTGGTACAACGCATCTCTTTAACTATCCATAAGGGCAATGCTGCCAGCGTAATGGACACATTCCCAAAAGGAGCGGCGTGGGTTGGGATTTTTGATCGACAGAAATGTATATTTTATTTGACGAATGTATTTTTAGTCTTCTTCTTCTTAGCGAGTGGATTTTCGAGTCGAACAACGACCCGATAAACCCTGGTGTCAGAGTTTTCAAACCGCCTAGTAGCACAGTTATAGGCCTCTGACATGGTTTCAGTATCGACCACTATCAAAGACAGCGACCGGGACCGACGGCTTAACGTGCCCTCCGATATTTTTAGTTATAGGTTTTATTTGACGAATAAAACTTTACAAACAGTATTTATACAAAGGAAAAAAAATAAATATTAGCCTAAATTTACCTCACCTGCTTTACCTATAGTAAGCAAGGTACTTGTACGATGATTTTCATGTTTTAGACAACATCAACAACACACAGAAGTTACAACAAAAAAAACATAAGGGTATTTTCAATTCAAGAGAGGAGTAGAATAAAGTGATGGTAGAGTGGATGTTATTTAGGTAACAGATGTCGCTACGCTACCATAACGGTACAAGCAGGAATTATACCAAAAAGTCCGATTGCGCAATCTACGAACAACATTACAAAAGTAATAGTAGAAAACTCCTTTACAATTGTTTCAGAAAACACTTGTGCAAACACTATTACATTCCGAAGCAGTCGATGGAGAGCCACGCGGCGCGCGCACACCACGCTGTTCAACCTCACCATAGTTTAATCGCTTTTTTTATCGTGTGATAAAGTGACCGCCATTCAAAAGGTGCTTATTTCAACATGGATTTTCAAACAGAACGGACCTTTTTAGAATCTAGAGAAAACAGCGTACTGGTATTCCGAATTTAGAATTATTTAAAAATAAATAAAACTCAAAATTCGAATTTATCGGACGCGATCGCGACCAATGACGCGGCGCTACTTTTTTTCGGGATCGACTGCCTCCCCGGTCTACTGCTGTTCAGCCGGTTCTGATGAATGAAGACTATAATTGGTGAATGAGGCGGTTTTGATGGTGACAGCGAGACGACCCGAGCGGTATGAGCAAACTATCTTACATACTAGTTTGTTCGCCCCGGCTCGTGTCGCCGAGCGTTACTGAATCCTCGGCTAGAAGATAGAAAACTTGAAACCCCATGTTCAAATCTAGAAAATCGGGATCCTATTTACAAGGTACGATATTTTTAACTTAACTTCCATGCTGGACTGGGAGAGATAGAAAAACATAGAATGTGCCAGCTGCATCTCCTCCCGGGCATGCTGTAAAAACCAGCTAAGGGATTCGAGAGTTTCAGTGTATTGCAATTTAGGCGATGGGCTGACAACCGTCACTATAGCAATATACATAATCATCTGAAATAACCCTAAAAACTTGTCAGACGTGGCGAAATGACCTTTGGGTCGTTTTCGCTCTGCCTACCCCATTAGGGATAAAGGCGTGATTTTATGTATGTATGTATGTATGAATGATATTTTTAAGTTATCTACAGCTGCAATAAAAATGTCCGTGGGCTGGGTGGGAGAGCTTACTTGCTTGAACATTATGCTTCACTTCACATCTCTATCATACAACATACTATAAAAACCACTAAAGGAAATTATTATAATAATGATCGAATGATTTATGAGCGCTTAAAAGGTATATATAATTATAACGTGAATTATTTCAAGTAACTATAAAAAAATTAAATAGTAAATAGGGTTATGAAACTTATCGAAGACCAATCGAATCGTTTCACGTGTCCGATAAATTGTACACGCTGTCACAGATCAACAGAAACGATAAAATTTTTAAAAAAATTGTTTCACAAAGAATCACGCCTTTATTCTGGGTAAACAGATATCTATATGCATTTTCTACAAATAAAACTTATGTCTCGAGGAGCTTATCCAGTAGCGGCGTAGCACGCGTAGCATGGATAACCGTAGCGTAGCGTATAGTTCCCGCCCTTTTTCCCGGCAAATATCTTGAGCATTGAATGGCGTAGTGAGGGAAAGGTGGCGCATCTAAAACGATCTTATATATACACCTTTGTACGGTTATATGATATAACTGTATATCTCAGGATGTTTGGAGGTCCGTGGAGGAGAGGTTCTCCTACAAGTGCCTACAACCACCCTCAACATTAGATTATATAACTCATTTATTTATCAGACATAGATGCTTTGCAACAAACAACAGGAACTATTAAAAACGAATCGTAGGTTTAATGTAAGGGGTAGCTTCGCGCAAATTGATTGTTGGTTTGTTCAGCTCAGTAAACGAAACTGAACTTTCACAAAAAAATTCTTTCAAAATAAAAATAAATTGACTTTCCCATACAAAATTACCACGTCGATCAAATTTGGGTACTTGACTGGGTAGCTTAAAAAAATCAAAACGTTTATACTTAAAACTAATGGCTAAAAATATTGTGGATTTCATTCATCATAAAAAAAAATGCACATTTAGATTTTAATAATCGAATTAAAAGTATATAAGTTATTGATTTGATTAGTCATATTTACTAAAATGTGACGTCATAATTTACTTTTTTCATACAAAAAAGCGTTTTTAACATTTCATAAAAAGTTGCTGATTTGACTAGTTGGAAAGTAGCCAATTTGTGTGAACTTAACTGTTTACTTCCATGCTGGACTGGGAGAGATAGAAAAACATAGAATGTGCCAGCTGCATCTCCTCCCGGGCATGCTGTAAAAATCAGCTAAGGGATCCGAGGGTTTCAGTATTGTAATTTAGGCGATGGGCTGACAACCTGTCACTATTAGCAATATACAGATCTACCTGGAATAACCCTAAAAACTTGTCAGACGTGGCGGAACGACCTTTGTTTAGGTCGTTTACGCTCTGCCTACCCCATTTGGGATAAAGGCGTGATTATTATGTTTGTATGTAATTTGTGTGAAAAACAGAGATGCCAGATGATTTTTTCATTACCTGAAAGAATTTCCCCGTGAAAATAGTTTAGTTTCGTTGATTGAGCAATCCCTCAGTTTCTGGAACGCTGTCGTTACATCCGGTATACCACACTGTGGTCACGCCTTTATCCGTTAGGGGTAGGCAGAGCACCGCGGCCTACTCAAAGGTTTTCTAAATATTGAGAGCAGTTGCAAATATAAATTTGTATAGTGACAGGTTGTCAGTCCATCATCGCCGAAATCTCAATACACTGAAACTCTTGCGGCTCTGTTTAATGATTTTCACGGTATTCCCGGGATAGGAAGAGAAGCTGCTGGAACATTCTATGTATTTTATCGCTCCCAGTTCACAAGAAGAAATACTTCTATGTAATAAATAAATCTTTATCGAGCTACTCCAGTTTTATTTCGAGAATTCCGCGTGGTTACCGCGATAGGGCAAGTAAAGTAGGCCGCCGTTTCCTCGTTATTGCCGCCCCATAACGACACCATACAATGGTACTGATTTGGTTTCAAACCCAACTTAACTTATTTTAGTTTGGTTCTGTCATTTTCTAAAATTTTAATAAAATGGAGACAGCAACACAACAGCTGATTACGTATATGCTTTAAATAAGACGACACCATCTAGCATGGCGTCTTATTTTAGGTGTGTAACGTCACTTTGACAGGAATATAATCAGCTGTTGTGTTGTTCTCTATTTTATTCAAATTTTAGAAAGTGACAGAACCAAACTAAAATATGTTAAGTTGGGTCTGCAACAGAATCGGCACCAATACTGTATGAAACCATTATGGTAAGTATTTGCATAGTAACCAGGTGTTGCTATGCAAGCAAAGCGCCCAACCAAAAGCAATTGCTTGCGAACTTAAAGGAATACTCCCATGCTGGACCGGGAGTGATATAAAAACATAGAATGTGCCAGCTGCATCTCCTCCCGGGCATGCTGTAAAAACCAGCTAAGGGATTCGAGGGTTTCAGTATTGTAATTTAGGCGATGGGCTGACAACCCGTCACTATAGCAATATACATAATCATCTGCAATAATAACAACCCTCAAAACTTGTCAGACGTAGCGGAACGACCGTAGCGGGTCATGTATATTGTTGGTAGATTTGTTCATATGTAATTTTAATATAACTATAGGTACAAACCTGAAATAAAGATATATTTTTTATGGTTACATACTCGTACATACATAGATATCTGCTATAATTATGGATATTTGCATTTTCATAATTATAGCAGATACCTATGTACATACATACATACATAAAATCACGCCTTTATCCCTAATGGGGTAGGCAGAGCAAAACGACCTAAACATAGGTCGTTCCACCACGTCTGACAAGTTTTGAGGGTTAATACAGATGATGATTATGTATGTAGCGCACATAGATGGCGCCACATCAAGAATCAACAGTCCTGAAACGCGGTATCGAAGTTTTCTCAGCGATCAGCATATATACAACTTCCGAATTCATCCAGTTGGACTCCGGTCCCCTGGTCACAACACCCGACCAGGCGGGTAATTACCCTTTTCCCATCCGTCATCACTCGGCCAACTGGCCTCAAGGAAATACTCCTAAATTGGTGACCCCGACGTGATCGCACAAGGACGTGATGGAAGATCTTAACCATGGACCACACCAACACCACTGGACATCACCGCCAACATGCAACATGCAACATGCAACTTGGACTTCACTATCTCAGCGCCTCCAGCCTCATCGTCACAGCAACAAAGACGTCCGACTCACTGGATGCAGCAACAAGTCGCCCGACTCACTGGGTGCAGCAAAAACAAGTCGCCCGACTCACTGGGTGCAGCAAGCAACAAGATGTACGACTCAACGGCTGAAAAGCGTCTACGGTATCGTCCGCCTGTCCCAAAAAGGGGGAGTACTGTAGCGCACATAGATGGCGCCACATCAAGAATCAACAGTCCTGAAACGCGGTATCGAAGTTTTCTCAGCGATCAGCATATATACAACTTCCGAATTCATCCAGTTGGACTCCGGTCCCCTGGTCACAACACCCGACCAGGCGGGTAATTACCCTTTTCCCATCCGTCATCACTCGGCCAACTGGCCTCAAGGAAATACTCCTAAATGTATATTGCTCTAGTGACAGGTTGTCAGCCCATCGCCTAAATTACAATATTGAAACCCTCGAATCCCTTAGCTGATTTTTACAGCATGCCCGGGAGGAGATGCAGCTGGCACATTCTATGTTTTTCTATCACTCCCAGTCCAGCATGTAAGTAACCTATAACCTATGTAACAATATGAAAACTATAACTAATACTTATAGGATTTATAATTTTATACATAAATAGAAATAATAAAGTTTATGATGTTATGACAGCTTCTGCACAAATCCATTATAAGATTTTTTTATACGAATTGGATACGAACCTATGGATGAGTGCACAATCGCCCTTACGGGGTAGGCAGAGCAAAATGCATTTTCGCCACGTCTGACATATATTGAAAAGATTTATCGCTATAGTGACAGGTTGCGCGTGCGCCCATCGTGTAAATCACTGTAACCGTTGACTATAGCCTCCTAAGGCCCAGAAATTTTGAAGCTATGTTCGAATAGTGACCTAAAAGCCTATTAAAAGCACTATTTTTTAATGTAAAATAGACTTATGCACATTTCTTCGTCTTAAAGACCAGCTTGATGACCAGCGAGTCCAGAAACTACTTGTGAGGGCATGTTGATGCTTATCAAGGAACTGCCAGCTACATAGCAGGTACCTGGAGAACTACATCAGCCTGATCAACAGTAACCTAACCCTGACCAGCAAGGCTTTGATACCAATTGCAAATGTTCCTATAGGATCCATTTTTCATCTGTTGGTTGTCCAGGCCTGGGCCAGTAACACTATTTAAACTAAGGCCTTTTAAAAGGCTATTGGGCGTTACGAGGGTAGGTAACCCTCGAAATACTTTGCTGGATTTTACAGCATGCTCGGAAGGAGCAGCGGCTGGCACATTCCAGGTTTTTCTTTCGCTGTAAATCTGTAATAGAACATAAATACGACATGATTCTATGGTTACTTATGGTAAAAAATGCATAAAAGAAGGTAAGTGACCTGATATTAGGAAAATAGCGCATAGGAGCGTGATCTGCTAGCCCGCGCGCGGAAGCGTGTTTTCCATACAAAGTCACTCAATCAGACAATGAGAAAAATCGGGCGTACGAAGTCGCGGGCACAGCTAGTGACCAATAATTTAACAATAGATTTTCATATAACTATAACTTTTGCATTATATTATTGGTGGTTTTGTTTAAATGAAATTTTAATTTAACTATAGGTACAAACCTGAAATAAAGATATATTTTTTTATAGTTAGATACTCGTACATACATAGATAGGTATCTGCTATAATTATGTAGACTCGCATTTACATAATTATAGCAGATACCTATGTAATAATATGAACTCTACATTTGGATTCAACTTTTTGCAAACTCTACATTTTAGAAATTTTACTTTCTGAGCGGAAGTGGAAATAAGTGCAATTTATTCATGACTTCTATGATTGCAAAAAAATAAAATCTGCAGCTAAATTTTATTGTATGAACCTACCCATGAAACTAAATAATTTACCCCAAAGAAAAAATGCCCCTCCGATAAAAATGGCGCCAGCAACTGTTTTGAGTATTTTTATGGGAAACCCATATTTTTTTGGACCTTGAGGTCTACATGAACCTGTCACTACAGCAATGTACAAATATATTTGAATGGAAATCTATAGAATAGGGGAACGATCTTTGTTTGGGTCGTTGACGCTCCCATTAGAAATAAAGGCGTGATTGTATGTATGCATATGTAAAATTCAAACAATCGTCGTCAAATCCGACACGGCTAAAAAAAATCGCTGAAAGAATGATAAAGAACCATAAAAAAAAACGATGAAATTACATTTCCCAACATCCATACACACAATAAATGTTACGATCGCGAGTTATCATCGGTTTGTTGAAACCAACCACTCGTTCATTATTAAAAGCGAAATTTCATGGCGTAAAATTGTCGTGGGCCTTATCAGGTTATAAACCGCGTAGCTAGGTACCTAGCCAGGTAGTAGGTACTTTCGTAACACTAAGCTGTTTCTAGTCGATTGGTAGGAAACGGTCGGAGTTATCGATATTTTTCCGAATAACTTTTTATAGCTATAGTTTGTTTTTACTGGGCTCGGAAATTGGATTTTTTATGCACATGTGGAGATGCTTGGGTGGCGCGTTGCGTAAAGAGTCGCATTATATTTTGATTATTTACAAACTAGTCGTAAAAAGAACCTTCGATTTTCATTGTATGTATAGTAATTTAGAAGAAGATGGGCTGACAACCTCATACCTCATTCTATATAGCAATACTTAGGCTCGTATTTATAAAGCGATTTCAAGATTGAGAGCAATATTAAGTATGGATTTGACAGGTCGTTTTGTACTGAAATGACATTTCTGATACGAACTCAAACTAAGCTGTCACTCTTGAGAGCTGCTTATAAATACGGGCCTTAGTAATTACTTAGCTAGAGGCTTAGTTTAGAAAAAAATACTAAGCGTGTACTATTGAAAACAAAAAAAACTAGCTGAATTCACATTTGACGCTCTTCCCATCCTTATCTTTTTATAATTAAACATTGAATGCGTACGAATGAAAAAAATAAACGTCATCGTCAATATACATTTTCTAAAAATTAAAAATATTTTATAGGAAGCAAGGTTTTCATAAATTATACAACAATTTAAATTACTTAGATATTTATTTGAAATAGTCAATAATTTCTACTAAATAACATGAAGTTTATTGTTCTCGACGAGAATTCCTAATAAATAACACTCTGATAGGACCAACCACACTTACACTAACATATACAGGGTGGCTCAGATATTTAATAAACATTCAATACATAAACATCCTCTTTTCTGTATTTTGTACGTCAGATGAAGAACATTTGTAAGGATTTCCATATTTTAATTTATTATTCTTTAATTTTACTAAACTCACAAAAAATGTATAGGTATAAACATCGATCTAAACATTTTAAAATAAATAAAATTAAAATACTGAGACATTTCATCCTCATCATGTACAAGTTAGAATTAGAGACTTATTTGGAAATCTTAAGTCTTTATGTTGATAGCAGATACATGAATCAAGTCACGTTTAGGTGTTTCGGGATCAATTCCTTAGGCGAGTACACTTATCAATAAAAATAAATTATAGTAGAAAGAGACTGTTTTTAAGTTGTATTTGTAGGTCACCCTGTATATGATATAGTAATAAAATTATATAATTTTTGTTTAAAAACTAAATAGAAATTGCTCTTTCACTCACAACACTTGTGGTTTAGTTAAAGGTTTGTATCATTGTTCATTCACACAAACGAATAAGTTGAACCGTACATTATGACATATTCTATAATGGGTTTTTATGGTTTCTGTGAAGCTTTTCTTCAAGCAGATTCCGGTTTTACACATAAGAATTCATATTCTATAGGTAAGGTCATGAGCGTACCGAGGCGAGGCAGCTGCCCCCCAATGGATTTTGTTTTCCCCTACTAACTATCAACTTTTGTACATCATAATCCAAGTAGTGATTCCCCCCCCCCCTCCCCCTGGCCCAAAACCTAGTAGTGATTTCCCCCCTCCCCCTGGCCCAAAACCTGGGTACGCCCATTGGTAAGGTACATTGTATGCTTTGATAAGGTCTTAGTATTATCAAAGCATAAAATGCACCTATATTTTGTTCTCATTGATAAAAATATACTTCGAATATGATTTAGGTAAATTTTAATTGATGAACAATGATTTTATGAAGTGAAATATTTCTTATAATGAAACAGACCTTTTCAAATATTGTAAACACAACAATCCAGTTTAGACAAAAAAAAACATTAAAATTTATGTCCAAAATTACTTTCAACATAAAATAAATCTGAAATAATGCTTTAAAATATAGCGATGCGATGCGTTTCGCCCTTTCAGCGATTCGAGTAATGGCTCAAAAATACTCATAAATCATACGCCACAAACCGATAGAAAAATTGACGAGCTGGCAACGTCGCATTGCCTGAAACTGTGAAGGAAACATGTGCAGGCGTCGAAGTATGCGGCTAGTACGGTCGGGCAACGTCGCCATATTCACTGCGGTGCCAAATCCATATGGTAGGCAAGACAATAAATATTTTATTAAAAACTGATAACAATTTAATACATGTTAAAAATATTTAAGAATCAAATAATAATAGTAAAAGAAAATATATATCATAGATTGTTGCAAGTAAATAGAAGAATTAAAAAGTTCTTGAGCTGTTTATTATGATTTGATCCAATTTAATACGTCCAGGGTGTTCCACTATTAACTTATATTGTAGCAATTTATTCAAAAACCTTTACAAATAATTAGTCTAACTAAATCGCTTTTAAAACTAATTTTATTTTGTTTCTATCTAATAAATCTCTAATTGATATTTCAAACGACAAGTTTTGGCCGATAGTAAAATCGAACCAAATCTGCTCGTGTACCTATGTATTAAATTTATCTAAGATTTTCTTCAGAAAAAAAAACGGAATTTTCTAGTTCTATTCTACGGAAATATCTAAGCTTACACATAAAGAATTCATTAATATATTTTATAACACATTTGCTCGTAAAGGGTCTCTTACTACACCAATTTCAATATTGTATTGTATCTTATTACGTACTTGAGCGTAATCGTAATGTAAAATGCACGAGTGCTGTAAAACACACGAGTTTTTTTTTTAATTAGGTAAAACGCACGGTTTATCGAACGGTACTTTTTTAAATCTTAGCAAAGAGTTTTTATGGCAGAAAAGTGGTCAACATTTTATAAATAAAATTAACTTTGGGAGATAAAGTATAATAAAATAAACATTTAATTCTTTGATTTAATTAATTTTTACAATAAATTACAACCATTTATCTGTAACAAAATAAAAAAAATATTAATTTAGTTTATTAGTAATACTGGCTGGTTTTTTGTGCTTTGCCTTAAAAAAAAAGCGCTGCGCGATATATACTAGGTAATCTGGGGTACGTTCAGAAACGCTCGATCGATCGAAATTTAACCTGGTTAAAAATTATATTGCCCGTTCAGAGACACCTGGCAGACGAAATTTCGACTAGGTTAATTTTTATCCGGCCCGTTCAGAGGCGCACCGGAAGTGAGGTTTTATCTGACAGCAGCTAAGGTGCACGTTCAGTGCGTCCCACTAGTATAAGATTCGATCGGTATAAATATCGAACTGGGTCGACTGAACGTACCCCTGTGGATGCGCGCGCATCGCTAATTTGTGAACGAGTAAAAATTATTCCTCGCTTTTTTTCTTTTCGCTGTATTGTTTTAATTTTATAGCTATTTCCTCGCAAATATGTTATAAATCGTCGTACGACATACGTGCGGTTTGATAATTACAGCCTCTGCTTTCTTGTAGCCCTCGCCTACGGCTCGGGCTAGCAATATCGCCTCGGCTGTAACTATCAACGCACCGCACTTGTATCGTAATGTACTATTATAACACATTTGCTCGTAAAGGGTCTCTTACTACACCAATTTCAATATTGTATTGTATCTTATTACGTACTTGAGCGTAATCGTAATGTAAAATGCACGAGTGCTGTAAAACACACGAGTTTTTTTTTTAATTAGGTAAAACGCACGGTTTATCGATCGGTACTTTTTTAAATCTTAGCAAAGAGTTTTTATGGCAGAAAAATGGTCAACATTTTATAAATAAAATTAACTTTGGGAGATAAAGTATAATAAAATAAACATTTAATTCTTTGATTTAATTAATTTTTATTATAAATTACAACCATTTATCTGTAACAAAATAAAAAAAATATTAATTTAGTTTATTAGTAATACTGGCTGGTTTTTGTGCTTTGACTGAAAAAAAAAAAACGCTGCGCGATATATACTAGGTAATCTGGGGTACGTTCAGAAACGCTCGATCGATCGAAATTTAACCTGGTTAAAAATAAAGGTGTTAACAGACGTCCGGACCGGACTGTCAAATTGGTGCGGTCCGGACGTGTGGACGACGGTCCGGCGCACATTATTATTATTATTGACGGGACAGTGTTGCCACAATGTTACAAAAGTAACATTTTACGTTATTTTTGACCCTCTCATGTCAAGACTCTATAGTCCCGAGATAATGGTCAAACACATAATCATAATAATAAATCGGAGACCAAAAGGGAGATAAACAAATGTACACAAAAAATAAATCTTTATTTACCACCAGTACAGTTACAAATTAAGTTTTTGTGGTCAAAATGTTACTTTTCGAGCCAACTTATGTTATTTTTGGCAAAGGGTCCGGGCAACACTAACTGCTAGTCCGGTGTTGTCTATGGTCGTCCGGTCCGGTCGTCTGTTAACACCTTTATATTGCCCGTTCAGAGACACCTGGCAGACGAAATTTCGACTAGGTTAATTTTTATCCGGCCCGTTCAGAGGCGCACCGGAAGTGAGGTTTTATCTGACAGCAGCTAAGGTGCACGTTCAGTGCGTCCCACTAGTATAAGATTCGATCGGTATAAATATCGAACTGGGTCGACTGAACGTACCCCTGTGGATGCGCGCGCATCGCTAATTTGTGAACGAGTAAAAATTATTCCTCGCTTTTTTTCTTTTCGCTGTATTGTTTTAATTTTATAGCTATTTCCTCGCAAATATGTTATAAAACGTCGTACGACATACGTGCGGTTTGATAATTACAGCCTCTGCTTTCTTGTAGCCCTCGCCTACGGCTCGGGCTAGCAATATCGCCTCGGCTGTAACTATCAACGCACCGCACTTGTATCGTAATGTACTATTATTTTATTCCCGCCATTCTAAATATACTTTGTATACTAGGTACTATTATTAGCACAGGATAAACTTAATACAAGATTATGTACAATTTACTTAACATTCGTACTTATTCAACTAACTACATTGAACACAAACCACATTTTTTAATAACATGATATTTTTTTGCCTTTTCGAAGATACAAAATAAACATTTTTTCTAAGTTTTATATAGTAATTAGATTTTACAAACGGTCGAATTTGGTTCGATGGATTCATACCCTTTCATTTAAAAAAAACTACGTTTGTAATAAGAAGAAAATCATCAATTTCAAGATAGATTAAGTATGCGTGTCCTATTATCTTTCGTTCCTACATTCGTATTGTTTTTACGACCGAAACAATATTTAGAATTCGTTTAAATTTTCTTTTATTAAGGTTTGATGAAATGATTAGGAAATCATTGTATCTGGAGCTTTTATAGGAATATAACCACGCCATATAATTTAACAGCTTAGTTGTTTTTTTATATAACTACATTACAAGTTTGAAGCTATTTACATTGTAAGTTACAGATGAAAATATGTGTAATTTTTTTATTTTATATTTATCTATATTGGCAAATGCGATAATATACATCCTCAAATATTGAGATACATTCTTTCGCGCTCTAAACAAGCTGAGACAGATTATCCTAGTGATCCAGTTATAAATAAATTATTTTACTAAAAATAACTCTCATTTATGTAAGGTACGTTATATAAAAAATATTTGATTAATTTTGGGATTAATATTACTTAGTGGAGCTATGATTTTGTTACTATATTATATTAGATATAATTTTGAACATAATTTTATGTATTTATCACTGAATACTAGGATAATGAGGGTCACGTTTAACCGGGAGCTGGTAGTTATATAAAGTTTGATATGTAAATTCATCTCACGAAATTAATTTTATTTGTATTGTTTATAAATAAATCAGATCATAACAGATTGGTAGCCTACGATTAGTAGCTATGCATCAAATTAACTACAGACATGCGTTAAACATAAATTGAGTATAATTGTAAACTTTTTAAACTTCTTGAACATGTATTAGAAATTAACGTATGATTTTTTCATGGAAATATGACACAAATACAACCGGCATTATCTGTACTTCTAAGAAAAGGGCCCCAAATATATTTGGTCAAACAAATATATTTGGTGCCCCTTTCTTGAAAGTGAATTGTATACCAAATACATTCCAGTAGTGTACATTGTACACGCAATGTAGTACCTACACCGGGTTGTACTTGAGGCTTTTTTTATCAGGCTTGTGTGCTAGCTCCCGACTAGCTCCCGACTGGCGACCGCATTCCTTCACCATTTGTACGATACTTTGTATTGACTTCCCGAGCCGACCCTGCGCACGTTTGGCGGTTGAATCATATTCATACACTTTATACCTATTATTGACACTTATTTTAGGTCAAGAGTTTTATATTAAAAAAATAAAATAAAGTTACTGTGTTTCTTGCATACCATTTCATGAAAAGTTTGTTCATTAATATATGTTTTTTATTTCCTAGTCTGTAGGTATATTTTGAATCTAATTTCATAGTTTACCAAACTGAAGAAATATACCTTATTCCAAAACATGTTTAACATCAAACATTTATTTACTTATTTATTTCCCTATGTTACCTCTCACTTTAGTCCTTAGCTAACAAATATAAGTAGATCAAACCCAATACTCCCATTACTCTTGAATATATCTACAACAGAAATTACAACAGAACTAATCGTAACATAACGTAGATATAAATATAATAATGCAGATATAAATTGTAACTACAATAATAATAAGATCTTTAATAATCAATGACCCGAAACATTTTCTAAAAAAAAAAATTATAACTTTTTGCATTTATTCCATTTGTTTTTAAATGTATTGAAAAACAAATAAAAAGCTTTCTGGAAACTTTAGTTACCCAATAATTGATCATATTTTAAAAACTGGGTTATTTGTTAATAAAAATAACATGTCCCAGTCCCATTTAAGGTTTTTAAATTCATTCGTTTTCGTTTCGAGTTACTGATTATTGTATATAAAATAATTAAAAATATATAGCAAAATGATACTTACCTTGAACTAACAAAGGCGGTTTAATATTACGTCAAATGTATATTTTAGTTATTTTAACACTGACAACAACCATTTTATGATTCCATCAATTTAAACTTAAAAAATATCTAAATTATAATAAAATTTATCTTGCACTAATTCATTTATTACGTAAATTTTCTACTGATTCGCCTTATCAGATTTGGTACGACGTAAAATTATTACTTCAACCAAATCCGGTCTGCTTACTAATAAAATCATTTTCTTTTAGTTATCATATCACCGTGCGATTTCGCCCCGCTTTACAGGTCATATGTAGATTTCGAATAACATCCGAATAGATTTTTTACTAATTCTGTTGTTAGACAAGATTATTTCGTAAATCGCTCGAAATATTATTGTCTCGAATACCTAGTCTTTTCGAGTGGTTTTTATACCCTTGTTTCATATAGGTATATCAATTCTTTGTACCAAAACCTCAACATCTCAAATTGTTTTGCCTTCCGACAAACTTTTATTGTACGAAATCATCTTGTCTGACAAACGATAAGGTCCTTTTTGAACACAAAGCCTTTGTTCTACGACTATACAAACTAACTTTTATATTGCACAATTTAAACTTTGCGATACTTTAATTTTCAAATAGAAGTTGAATTCTGAATGATTCATACAAAAATTTTAATACTCCTATTTTCAGAAAGAAAGATACGTCAATATATGACGTGACGCTAGAACCATCTGACAGAAACATTTCAACCAGAAAGGGATGCCATTTGGTTTATTGAATGCACCAAAAACGTGCTAGAAATCTTCAAGAGACTGATGGAACGAAACGAGTCGAGCATCCAATTGGCACAGTGAACAGATCATAGATCACAATAATCAATAGCAGCCAAACTGCTCTCGACGCAATCCTTCATTCTCTTTGTAAGCCCGTAGAACAAAAGCCGTACTTTCATTTCACTAGTAACAATGTAGACAGTTGGTGAACTTAGCTGTCGCCGTTGAAGGCCTCGCTGATGGTCTGCGGTGGCGCGAACAGGGCGGAGGCCGACGCGGGGGCGTAGCCCTCGCATCACCTGGAGCACCAGTTGGTTATTAGTATTCTGATATTCATTTGATAAGATTTCATAGTAAGGGAATGGACGAGAGGGACAGGAGGACGTGAGGGCGGGCAGGATGTGAGGGCGGGAGGAACGGGGAGGACTCCCGTTGTGTACCAGGACGCAAGGGATGCGTGGGACGACAGAGCCGTAAGGGACGAAAGGGTCGGAAGGGACGAGAGGGTCACGAGAGACGCGTGGTACAACAGGGTCGTGAGGGATGGAAGTGACAGGTGGGGCGTGAGGACGGTACGGACGGAAGTGACGAAGAGGATGAAAGGGATTAGGATCGCGAGGGACGTGAGGGATGGAACTGACGGGAAGGATGTGAGTGAGGGACGGGAGGGACGTAAAAGACGGGAGAGTAAATAGGTACTAGGGTCGGGAGGGCTGGGAGGGAGGGAAGGGTCGCGAAGAACGTGGACTTACCTGGAGGGGCAGGAGCTGGTGGCGGACTTCCCGCTGAGGCAGGAGAAGCCGCTCGTCCCCGACTGCAGGCTGGACATCGAGCCCCTCGGAAAGAGAGATAGCCAGGTTAGCATTATAATATACCTTATTAAATAAAACCATACTTGTCATTTTCTGTCTTGAGCGAACAGAAAGTGACGGCAGTATAGATGCACTTATTATAATTCTGCCGTCTGTATTCAGAGCGCACCGTCATGCACCTATGTTCAGAGCGCACCGTCAGGCGCCTTAATTCAGACATAAGTCTCGACCGTTTTAGTTTCTCCCCCCTGTCCTTACCTCGCTACGTCCATGTTTTTTTTTTTCAGTTAGCTCTCCATGCACACTACTCACTTGTAATGATGGCTGGCGAGGGTCTCGTGGAAGTACATGAGCTGCGCGGCGCGGTGAGTGGAGTCCAGCAGCTCGCAGCGCCACTGCAGGATGTAGCTGCCCTTCTCCATCATCACGTGGGATCCCTGTGGAACCAAGATCACCACAATAATAATAACAACAATTTTCATTTCAGCATCGAGGGGAAACTAGACGAATTCTCGAACACAAGTAACAATGATCAATAGCTATGCAATAGCAATGGCAACAGATTGAAGAAGAGCAGTGTACCTGTATGCTCTCTCCATCATGCGCGCGTAGTGTTGGCTCGACGCGGTGGAAGTGTTGTCCCTCACGCCAGCTCTTCTTCTCTAGCACCGACCGACCCTCGTCTGTGGAGTTGCCGCTGCCTGCACACAGCGCTGCAATGTTCACAATATTTGTATTTTCACTTATTTATCCGTCATCTCCAAATATAATCAAAGTATGTGCAGCAGCATGAGAATTTATTTGGTCAGTATTTGACAAGTTTTTGAGTTTGCCAAGACAAGACAAGAGTGCGTCTGTAGGAACTATATGGGGAAGAAAAGAAGATGGATGTATAGTATATGTATGTGCTATTGTCTAATGACATGTAACTCCACAATATACGTAATAATCACAAATATTGATTTATTTGACCATGAAGATGAAATAAGGAGTGATTGTGAGCAAAATAAATATATTGCAATCTGATTTTTATGGATCTGACCAATGGCGTTTCATAAGGTACGTATTACAAAGGTTTCAATAGTTTTGCCTATGCTATGATCCTATCAATGTAAGGCCATAAAATAAATTGAAAAGGATGATGTACGGCTTATGAAATTGACAGATAAATAGAACTTAAACGAAGAAAAAACAGTCTTAGACGCTGACATGAAAATCACCATGCTTGATTTAACAATAATACCAACCTTATAACATCATTACGTAGAATTTGTTCAGGTTTAGGCATGTAATTGAAAACGTCAGTGTTACGTGCATTTTAGACAAAGTTCCTATGAGAAAAGTAATAGCAAATCAGAAATAGGGCAGATATTATACAGAATTCTACAGGGTAGCGTTTTAAGACTTGAGGGAAGCGAGACATGAACGTCAAGAGACACTGGTGTTTAAGTAGGCTAGTATTCCACAGGGTAGTTAGTATGTATACTAGGGCCCAATTCTCAATTCTCTTTATTTTGCTTTTCATGCCCTTACTATTCCTAAACATATAGGTATATTTTGTTCTATTGTTATGTATTACTTATAATTCCACAGGGAAGCACTCTAGGCCCTTTACTTATTCCTAATATACAAAATTGATCATTTATTTAACTTTGGTCGTATTGTCGGTATACTTACCGGAACTGTTGTCATCACTGTCTGTGAGCTCGTGCTCTGTGCGGAACACGGCGAAAAAGATGTGTAATGCACTCATAGTACCACAGGGTAACTAGGAGCCTTACTATTCCTATAGTTCCACAGGGTAGTATACTAGGACCCCTACTATTCCTAAAACATGTTTTTTTCTTACCAGAGCTGTTATCGTCAGTATCAGTGAGCTCCTCCTCAATCCGGAACACGGTGAAGAAGATGTGTAATGCACTCATAGTACCACAGGGTAACTAGGAGCCTTACTATTCCTATAGTTCCACAAGGTAGTATACTAGGACCCCTACTATTCCTAATACATGTTTTTTTCTTACCGGAGCTGTTGTCGTCTGTGTCAGTGAGCTCCTCCTCAGTCCGGAACACGGCGAAGGAGATGTCGTGTCGCAACACGTCGAAGTCCCACGTGAGCACGCTCTGCGGGTCGCGGTTCACCACTATCACCTCGTGCACCTGACAGGTAACAATGTATTCGGTAAATTGTAGAACAACAACTTTATACCCGCCGCAAAAAAAGTTTTCCCGTGGGAATGATGTAATTTCCCGTGGTAAAAAGCCTATGTTACTCAGGATGAACGTAGCTTTCTAATGGTGAAAGAATTTTTGAAATCGGTCCAGTAGTTTTTGAGTTTTTTCGTTACAAACATACACATGCACAAAAATCTAAAAATACAAAAATACAAATCTTTCCTCTTTATAATATTAGTGTAGATATATATAAAAAGTTTGTAAATATTAATCAACATGCGGAGCAGAAACACCTTGATACCCTAAAGACATTGAAAATTATTGGCAACAATTCGTCAGTTCAATAACGTTCATAAGAATATCCGGTTTGTTTTTAATTGTTGCAAACAATGGTCCTTGAAACAACTAACAATGAAATTAAACAATTGATATAATATGTGTCTTTGACATTTGACATAATACGGCCTGCCTTAATAATTCTTCTAGACTAGATGTTTCGAGCCTTCGATCTATTAACCCACCTGTCCCTTACTCAAGCTGACAGATCTGTAGATGCTGTCCTCACATAACGGATCTCCATCTCTTTCAGTGAAGGCTCCACTCACGTACAGACTCTTGGGAACCAGACCTCCTTCGTGGACGAAACTCTGCAACGTAGAACATGGTAAGAAATAATGTTGTGTAGGAGAGATTTTAGATTAGCGTTTGATACTGTGGCGGTTGAAGCCAGGGTTTGGAAAAGTAATGGAGTAAAATATACGGTGTAAGTGAAGGTGTCCCAAAAACTGCAAGGGGTCGCTTAACCAACAGAACTGAACAATTTATCACAAAGAACATCTTCTGGTAAATGATTTTTTTAAGGAAAGTTTTCATTTCCCAGAAATATTTCTTTGTGAAATGTTTATTGACTTAGCAACTACTTTCAGTTTTCCTTAGATGGAATAGTAAAAAGATACATTAGAAGTTAGATAAAACAAAAAAGGGGCATAGATCTTGAATTAAGCAAAAGCGACAGAATTGTTGTTCTCACAACGATTGCAAAATAATTAATTCTTGCTAAAAAAAAAGGATAAAAAGAAAACAGTGCAAAATACTGTTGAGGAAGTCAGTGCTTAAGTTTTTGCATTTATGAAACTAAAATGGGTCAAAGAGAAAACAAAATTGCGTTTGTTTTCAGTAAGTTTTAATACTTGATCCAAACCCTGGTATAGTATATTAGGACAGGGTCAGTAGTGATATTTGTGAATATGACCGTGTGCGTCCTAGCACAGTATACTTTGCACGGATGTATGTATGTGATTTAATTATTACATAGACATCGTGTGGTACGAGACAGTTGACACACAATGTGGTTAGCGATATGTTGAATCTTAATTTTGTTTGACTTAGCTATAGGGTTAAAATTGCTTGAATTAATCTATTTCATGTTAAAAAATTTAAAATCACTTACAAAACATATCGGATATGGCCTTATCGCAATTGAAATAAAAAATTCTATGATACTATAAAAGGAAAAATATTAGGAATCTATATTTGAAAAATTAAACTCTCGCACTGTTTGAAATACTTTGGTGCCGAATCGGTAAAAAACACGACCTGACTGTAGATTGTGTACGCGTACGAATGGAGGCCATTGTTTCAGTTGGTCATAGGGCCTATAACCAACTGAGTCTGATCAGAGTGAGCTATCTGAAGACGTACGAATCTAGGCCATAGATTGGCTTCAGAGCACGGGCAGAAGTAGTAAGTAACGTAATTCAAACAATTTTCCAAAATACTTTTACTAGATGACTTATTAGCTCAAGTATAGTGAAGACGAGACGAGAGCGGCCGGTACAAATGTGAGTCGACATCTAACTACAACGATACTTTGATAAGTTAATACGAGTGGTATCATTACGTCGTCGAAATAGAGTTGAGGCACGTTCGAAGAAGCATCTACAATGTCCGTCTGCCGCAAACCAAAATGAAATACAAAATAAATATAATAGGATCGCTTTTTATTACTTCCATGTTGGAATTAAAACCTTAGAATGTCCTCGCTGTTTAATATTTTCATTCTTTTTCAATTTTTCTTTGTTGACGTACTGTAAAAATAGAAGGAGTTGAGGGTTTGGATGGCAACTTTGGTGAAAATGGTTAACGGCTGACAACTAAGTAAAACAATCCTACTAAAACAAACCTGGTGTTATTTGTTTAGGAAAACCAAAATATGTACCTATGTATGTATGTTAACTTTGCATTTGACTATAAGCTAACATAAAATTCATATAAACCTAAGCAAGAGCCATAGCAACCCAAACATGGATATAAAATTCGATATAACATTGAAAATAACAAATTGTGTACTTTTCAGAAGGGTTATTAATGAACATTGTAATTGCATGCACAAAACAATTAAACCTTGTACATTTGCCATTACTAATGAATTGTTTAATCGTGGTATAATTAAACATTGTTATGTTAATTTGGTATTGTTTTATTTTGGTCTTGGCAGAACTCTTCAAGTTTGTTTTCTTGAAATGTTTTGATTGTATGTATTGTCCTCACGAAGAACTATGTTTACACAACATATATGGTTATTTATAGTATCAAACGGTATCAAGGAATTGATTTCACAACACAACAGTAGTATGTAGTAAACATGAGTAAGTTTTTTTGTGTACCTATATCAATACTGAACGAACCGCTAAGCGACAGCACGCAATTACTTATTTTTATACTTATACGTATTTGCATCATTAGTTCTAGGACAGACAGACAGACAAACAGACAGACAGGTTGCCATCGCTAGATCCAGATCAAAGAAGAGTAGGTAGATAAATGGGGTCTGTTTTTGTAAGATTTTGAGTCATATAACAAGATACTTTAGCTTCCATTAGTCTGGGATTTAGGATGTTATAAAATAACACAACGTATCTTTACTGTTGGTAAAATCACTATTTTTAACTTTTGTTATAGTAATTTATATTGCATAAAAAATAGCATAATATAACCAACAGGAAATATAGTCGGTATTTACCTTGCAAGGTCCGCCGAGGAAGTCCGGGATGAGGTCTTTAGGTATGTAGTCGAGCAGTCCGCCCGGCTGCAGGTAGTCCTTGCCGCCGTAGAACAAGAACTTACTACGGGTGTTCTCATCTGGAATTATAAGATACAACGTTTGGTTTTCCTTTTAAAATTTAGAGATTCGTAAATTCGGCGTCCACTTTCCGTTCCATTTCACTGACTCTCGTCGTTTATTTATAATACTAACAGCGCCATCATTTACGTGTGCGAAGAACTAATATAGTTACCATTACCATACAACAACAGGGAAAAACTGCCGACCAAGGGTCCTAAACTAATGAAAAACCCTGTGACCTTACTTATGCCACAGAATAATGCAAAGATAAAAGAATGATGCCCTATGGTGCAGGAGGTCAACCTCGATTTCGCTTTTCAAATGCTAACAGAGCCATCTATCGAAAGCGTAAAAAACTAACACACCTATAAAAGTGCTGACAATGGTCCACAGAATCGGGAACACCCTCGGCGCCCTGACGATTAGAACTCGTCCCATGGTCTCAGGATAATTAGCTTCTACTATTTGTATGATCCTGAGCAGTGCCCTGACGCCAGGTCTCCAGAGATGGCGCATGTTGAGTCCGTCCAGGTCGACGAGCATACACCAGGAGTGGACGGCGTGTTCGGAGCTGCGTGTCGCTTCCTCGAGCAGTTTGAGGCCTTCTTCACACACGTGAAGAGTCTGCAAAGTGGAAATGTGGTATTTGATTATCATGTAACTAAGCAACTCTTTAACTGTATTTTAGGTATGTATGTACCTATAATTTGAAGGTAACTTAACATGGGACCATTTATTGTTGTTTATTATAAATCCAATATTGAAGCGGGTTCAAGATGGCCGCCGAAACAAAAACAGGTTTTTGGAACTTACCAACTTCAAGAGGCCGTCTTCCCCGATGGATTTGAGCAAGCCCTTCACGTCCATCTGCCCCAATCGGAGGATGTACAGAGGACGTCCGTCTGGAAATAATATAGCCCGTGTAATGCTAGGTCAGAATGGCATCACCTCATCTCTCTTCCCGCGGGTGTCGATTATTCTACAGCAGCGTTTCCTTGTAGGGACATGTCAAGCAGTAGTCTGTGCGAAAAGAGAAGAGGCATAGAATTGGAGGGAGCTCATTTGTATTAATTAACCCACAGCTGGTTGCGTGGGGTTTATGCCTAGGTCTTTGACCTAACACCCCCAAAATTTAATGTAAAAGGTTACTGTTAAAGACCAGGGCATAATCCTCACACGACCAAGCGACAGTTAATTAAATACAAATGCGCGCCCTCAAATTCCATGCCTGTTCTCTTTTCGCACAGACTCTAGCCTGTTTTGGATGATATAGATAGATAGATAGTACAAACGAATTACGTGTTTGAGCTTTGTATTTTGTTAGCTTGCTTTTTTTTACTTTACATTTTAAATGCGAACAGTTAAAATAAACGAATATAAATTGCATTATTTGTTTACTTTGTCTACGTTTTGTTTACGTTTAGGCGTATTTTGTCTACTTGTAAACATGAATCTTATAACAATTTATTTGTGTATTTTGAGTCATAACATAACACAATAGTTAACTTATTAATCCTCCCTGCTAAACATACTAAACATAAGACTGATCGCTAACGCTAACACGCACGGCCTGCGGCTCCTTTGCATACTACTAAAACTAATAGAATTTGATGTACACTGCGTAGCCAGTAAAATTTTATACTGACCAGAAAACTAACAATACTAAGTGGCTACGCAATGTATATCGAATTTTACTTGTAGACTACAGTTACAAGTTTTTATGAATAAGCCAGCTAAGAGTAAGCCAAGATTAAGGCTGTTAAAGTAAGGGCTTCGTCGTAATTTGTTTACTGGAAAGTTGCGTGATCGCATTAGTTATTATTTTACAAGACGGTTTACGTGTTCTTTCACGCGATTACACGTTTAATTATATCAGTTTTATTTTTTAGAGTCACGCTCTTTCGAGAAATATAGCTCGTTGTTAGATCCTATGTATTTGAGTCTAGGAGCCTCTAAGACTGACATTGTCACTTTCTTGACTACGGCGACGAAACACACCATGCTACTTGACGCCGGACTCCGGTGGAAGACTGCTCGCAAGCCGATGTCTAACCACAACAGTGAGATGGTTCAGCCACTTTCTAAAGGAACCACCTTCGGAATTTTCCCCTCACTTTTGCTTTCCCTATATTGAAGTGAGTGCTAGCTACGGGATGTCATAAAAACTTCGATACCACAATTTTGACCAACCTTTGTCGTGATGATGCCAGCCGCCAGGGAAGTATTGTTTCACTACGTCAGGAGTATCATATTCTGATAGGATTCGGTCTACTTGGTGCTTCTTGCGCCATAAAAGACTCTGGGAAAGCATCTCTCTCGCCTTCTCCACGTTGAATTCTCGTGCGCGGAGGAAGCGAAGGATTGTTGTGTCGCTTGGTACCTGCAAGCATAGACATTTACAATATAAATTATAGGGTATTGTAGTAATGTAATAGTATGTCATCTCAGCCGAAAAACATCCACTGTGTGATACAGGCTTCCTTCAAGAATATCCACGCTGATACAGCGGCTTCCCGCAACCTTTATCAGATCAATACAACTTGTATGTATGAAGCCTACTATGTCAAATGTTTCTCGTGTCCTGCAGCGAACTTTAAGTGGCTGCTATTATTAGAAGTGTGAGGGTTGAAGTAACAGCCTAGGGAAGTGAATGGATGAAGAAAATTATCGATCCCAAATAATGGAATAAACACAAGCTGTGAACAGAAGGAGTACTATCTTATTAATTGTACGGAATTTGCTAGGTACCTTTCCCTTCTGCAAGTCTGCGATCCACTTCCTGAGCTGCAGCAGCCTGGACTCCTGCATCGGAGTCAGCTCGCCAAGGTACCTCTGAATATACTCGCTGTCCAGTGTGTATTGATCTGAAACAAATTGTTCAACATTATTGTGGAAAACTTGACAAAGAAAACTAAAGAAAAAATTGAAGATAATACTTTGAAAATTCTAAACTAAAACTTGGTGGCAAAGACTACCCGTGACTAACGAAAAGTTTAATTACTTACAAAATAAATAACAGAAACTAAATCATCTTATTTCTAGGTTTATCTTCTGGCTATAAAGTAAACTCTAAGCTCTACCGTAGGTACTGATAAATTCTATGACAGGCTTTTGAGTCAATTTCTAGGAAAGCTGCTGTAAAATACGTAATTGATAAATTAAATGACTAAGAAAGTCGATGCTGAAAACGAGAATGAACTAAGTGTAAGTTTTAAGTTCATGTAGTCACAATACGATATAACGTCAGAAATTATGTTACACAATTTTCTATTTGGTTACGCTTGCTACGACGACGTAAATAGCAAATAAAATAATTAAAGTAAACCGCGTCGCTACGTCAGAGCAAAGCTACTCGTATGATCAAATACAGAAACTAACTCAAACATATTAAACTACCTCTCACTTCAAAACTACGCGTTGGAAACTGCACTAACAGACATCCAACTTCCTATTCGTTTAAAACTTCCCTCTGCCGGGTCACGGTCACCCATCCACCCCCTACCCTCGCTACAAGGGGGAGGCTGCGGCATGTTCGAGGTTTGTGAAATGTGTAGCAGTATTTCAAAGGTCGGCTGCATGTAACAGCTTTTTGATGCAATCCTTTGATCCTTTTTGGAGTTCCGTAGTCAGATGAAAACGTATCTCTGGGTTGCGTGGATGCAAATATCTCACTCCAAAGTGGGTAGCTTAGCTGGTAGGACGAAGCACTACAAAATATTTTTTTGCCGATGAAGCCATAATTTAATCGGTCCTGTTAAAGCCAATAAAGTGATTCGGTAGATTGTTGCGATTTTTATTTAGCCGTTAACTCTGTGCCCACCCCGTACGAAATAAGTGTGATTTTTTCATGTAGGTACCCTACTAACTACCTACCTAAGAATATCAAATATTTTTATATTTTTAATACACATTCTTCCATGCTGGACTGGGAGTGATAAAAACATAGAATGTGCCAGCTACTTCTCCTCCCGGGCAAGCTTTTTTTTGCTCGAGCGCTTTCAATATTTGTCAGACATGGTGAAAATGCCCTATTGAGTTCGTTGACGCTCTACCTACCCGTGAGGGCTACAGGCGTGACTTTATGTATGTATATCCTGCATATATCCGGCCTCTTTACCCACTAGGGGTGCAACAAGGCCGCATGTTACTTACTGTCAGTGCTGTCGGGGACAAAGATTGCATTTCCGTGGAATTTCCTACAATTTCTAGACCTTTCTAGAAGGTTCTAGAGGCTGCGTGGGTGTTTTATAAGCGCGACGTGGTGGGCGAGAATAATACAAGCCACTTGGAATACGAAATGGACTTTTGAAATTGAGCTTTTTGCTATTTGTTCAGTGAGTTGCAGCTTGAAACGGTTTCTTTATAAGGGTACAGTCAGGAGTACGATTTATCTGACCCTAGCAAGATGACTGTGCAAGAGTTAGGGTTAGATACTTAAGCGTACTCCTGACTGTACTAGAACAGTGAATTTTAATGGTGTTTGAAATTATTTGCAAACACTCATAACATGCTTTGGTGTGGAAAAATGCATTTTAAAACATTTTTGAGCGGTTTTAGCATGTTTCAGATAGAAATGTGTTGTGTATTGGTTGTGTAGTGTGTACCTATTGCTGTCGAGACGGTTAAATTTCGTAAAAAAATTAAAAAACTACAACCGCCGAAACCTTCGTTTTACCTACAGTAAACTCTATAAGAGAAGCAACTGGAAAGTTTTTTTTTTATCGCTCCCAGTCCACGGTGGTTCCGCGCCCTTAGCGAAGCGGTAAAAATTATAAAATGTTGTTATTTGAAACAAAATGTTTTTATTTATATTTAATAAAATAGGGAATACTAATAAAATGCATTTTTGAGTATATTAGTGTACATATATATTAAGAAAAAAAAAAAATTAACAAAAATTTCAATAAAATAAAAATACAACTTTCAAATAGGACTTAAAATAATTTCTATGTAGAAAATACATATAAATACCTTAACTTATTAATAATAAACAATATATTAAACGACTTAATTTAATTATAAAGCCTTAATTATGACATAATAGTATAACAACCGAAAGGCCGAGAAGTATGTAGAACAAGTTGATAGTACTAGGGCTAATAATAATATTAATCTAATCAGTCAATAAAGGGCCATTCTTGATAAACAAGTCTTTTTTTTACGTGGAAGATTTCTACTATTTGTTATGTAAGGATCAGAATGTAAAAGGAGTTTATTTAAAAGATCTAAGTTGGTGGTAGCGCGTGACATTTTGCGAGTGTGTTCGCGTCGAAAGGACTTCAAATTTTTATTAAATGACTCTGCTGCTTCCTCAGACAGTTCGCCAATAGGAAGTAAGGCATGTTAAACAATAGTAGCTCCATGAATTAAAACCTTGTGTACTGAAGCAGGGAGATAATACCACGGAAATTCTTTAACGAGTAAGCGAGCGAGCTGTTTCTAAGGAAAACTCTTGAAATTTGTCAACATTTATTTTGTGTCCTGACGACAAAGACTCTAATATGGCTCCACACATTGGCAAACTCTGTCAATCTTCTACGTTGAGACCGAGAACTACATTGCTGAAAATCTTTAAGCGGGCGGCCTACACGGCTGGCACTTGTTGACGGATGAGAAGAAGCCGAACACCAAGGAAAAGTTACAACTTCTCTAGTAGTAAACCACTCTGGACGTTTGCTAACCACTTTCTCACGAATACGACAGCTTTCTTTCCAATACTTTTGAATTTGGTGGATTATGTAAACAACACGTGATTTAAGTTCAGAAATATCTACATTTTCCGAGTCTGGTAGCGCCTCCAACAAAGTTTCTAGCACTTTCTTGCATCTTTCAGTCTCCGAACCAGTGTGTTTACACCACAATTCCAACACATACTCTCTCGTAAAAGAGCATACGTACGAGTTACCTGAAAAGGAAAGAAAAATCTATGATTAATAAATCCACAGTTACGTAGTCAATCGCGTAGCGATATTGCACCTATGTCGTAGCGGGCTAATGTACAAAAAAGTAGCGGGATGTAGCAGCTCTATTTTATCATATAAAATACTAAATTAAATGAGGTTTCAAATAATGTAAATCTCAACCCTACTTTTTCCCTCCGTGACAATTAAAACTCTTAACAAAGTTACATTTTCAAACATTTTCGCTAGCAAAAATTTGACTGACGTAGCACCCTAATAAATACCACAACTATTAAAATTACATCATAATAAAAATAAAAAACAATATTACGTACCTGCAGTAACTTGAATATCCATTGTAAATTCACTTTCACAAACACCTTAATTCTCAGAAAATATTGAGAACAATGGGGTTACAATGACTCACTGATAGCGCGTCGTGCGTGATGATAGATGTGTTCACTTTGACCGAAGGAAAAAGTATGAAATCAATTAATAATCTAGGAACTATTTATACCTTAATATATTATGGTCATTACTTAATGATTTGCCGATAACCAATTACAGAATAGTTAATATAAGTTCTAATGACTTTTTGTTCGTGGCGGGCCCACCGTGCAGTCCAACATGAACACTCTAAGGAGTTAGAGGTAGGTAGAGGTTTTTGGTGTCATCATATTAAAAATCCATAATTATCGCTGAAAATCCCTGAAATTCCCTCGATCGATACTATGCATAAAATAGTTGATATCTCATAAATCTATCCCGTAAACGTATCGCGTTCCCGGCGGAGCAGTCGCATCTGCAATCCGGTATTGCGCAACTTGTTAAAGTTATGAGCTATTAGTAGCAACATTCAGTTTCTTTTATGCTGGACATAGAATGCTCTAGCTGCTTCTCTTCCCAGGCACTTTGGAAAAGTCAATAGAGGAAATCGAGGGCATTGATGGTGTATTGTAATTTAGGCGATAAGCGATGGACTGACCACACAATCCTATGTAAAGCGGCGCAAACGGTTTTTAGCGAGCCGATGACGCTCTGCCTTCTCAATAAGGAATGTAGGGGTGATTGTATGTATCTCATAAATGTTCTATCCTGGCGGACCAGTCGCATCGCTTGCATATTCATCGCACTGCAATCCGATATTGCGCAACTTGTACTGAGTTATTTAGTAGTAATAGAGCATCATTGAATTTGCTTTGAGATTTTCACACTTTTCAGTCTTTTGAGCGCATTTTTCCCTTAGTTGCCCGTGGGCCACCTGCTTGGTCCACCTGGGTGGTACCACGACATCTTCGCATATCTTTAACAAAATTTCCTGCGGGTGTCGTATAGGCAGACTAAGAGATATGTAATATCCAAGAGGTAGAGTAAAGGCCTAGCAGCGCATTATGTGAATGAAACATAATATGGTCTTTTCAATGTGACAATAAATGATTCCAAAAGCTCCGACAGATGGCTTTAGTTGTATATGATCTGTCAAAATTTGAGACAGGCTTCATACTAAAATCTCTATGCTTATGCGAAAAATATTTTATTTTTGACACTGACAGATCATGATCTGCTAAGCCCTCTATCAGAAATAAAGAAAATCTCTTCTTTTTCTTCTACAAATGTCATATTGAAAAGCCCATATTATGTTGCACTACGCTCGCCAATCCACCCCACCTGTCAAGCGTGGTAAGTATGGCAGAAATCCCCCGATACGATGGCCTTTTTTGCAGCAGTGGATTATTACGGCTGATGTAGGAGTTGAGCTAGCGGTTGAAAAGAAATATGTGTCTCTTAGAAAGCAAAAGTATCCCAGATTTGAAAGAAAAGTTTCTGTAAGGCAATCACGGGCTATTCGTCTGATATCAAACTACTAATACTAATACTGGTGTAAAATTGGGAGGAAAACTGCCTTTTTCTCCCGCTAGGTGTCGCATGGGCGACTGTACCTTGAGAACTGTCAAATTGTACCAACTTTTGTAAACAAATTGAATATTTTTAGAATATTATCAGTAAATGCCACAATGCAGTGCATTTAATTGCAAAAATAGGGGAATTCATTTGTTTTCCAAAGATTACAAATAAAGAAAACAGTGAGAGACAGTGGGAAAAAAAATTACGTATTAAAAACTTCAATGCAAGTGATGCAAGTTGAATGTGTTCAGCGCATTACAAAGAAAGTGATTATATTGAAAAAAATATCGTTTATGTTAAAAAAACTGATAAAATCGCAATACACATGTGACATTGACACGAAATAAGGTACAGTCGCCCAGAGCGCCATCTGTATTTAGCTTTTAGTTTGGCTCCTCTGACAGTTTTATTGAAAAAGTTTGGACGACCAACGGTAACAAGCAACGTACATTAGATATTGTGTTTGAAGTTACAAAATCCCGTTGGTGAAAAAGTTTTAAAGAAATCGAAACTTCAACGCAGACACAGACACTTTTTCGATCTATGCAGTCCAGACCCAAACCGGCGACACGCAACACTTAAATCTCAAAAGATAACTAGCAAATCAGCTGCAAAGAACCATCCCTGTTCCTTTTACGTGATTGTCGTCGTTCTATGAAGGCACGCGATGAGGGTTGCAAAAGAGTGGGCGTTTGGTTCTAACCGCCCGCCCACGCGCGCATTGTAGGTACTGCGTTGTATGACGTCATTTCACTGCAGACTGTGCTGACTAAAATACTTTCTTGCACTAATAGTCCTTCCAACTGATTTTCGGTGATAGCGGCCAATCTCCCAGAGATTGGCCATCTGCGTAGGACTAGTTTTTAGTGCCCAAGTGTTTGCGCAACACACAAGTATACTATTCCTTCAATCTCTTATTCTGATGGGACAGACTGACTGACACGACCAGAGAGAAATCAGGCGCAGGACCTTCGATTTACATGCCCATCCGATAGCATGGATTATCTTACTTTTCGGACAATCAGGTGATCAGCCTGCAATGTCCTTACCAAACTAGAAACAATAACACAAAAGTCATTGTCCCCCGCCGGGAATCGATCCCGCGACCTCCGGGTCGTGAGCCCATGGCTCAGACCATGACCTGACCACGGAGCACTTTCTTGCACTATGTAGACAAGTCTAGATTGAGGAATTATTTGTATTGTTTCCTTTGAACTACCAGCCCCCGTAGCATGCGGCCGCGATAGCCGCTTTATCGCACATTTTATCACATCTATCTGTCAAATTGTATGGGAGTTTAACAGATAGATGCGATATATACGTTATCGCGCGGTGGTATGCTACCGGGGCAGGGACTAAAGATAGGGGTTTCTTCCCAGCCACATACGATTTCCGGTCATAAGTTTATGAACTGATAAACTTTTCCCAGATCAACACGCAGTGCAAAC